>JANTOP010006672.1:0-28322 GCA_027564815.1 Symmerus nobilis
TCGCGTAATAAGTCATAGAAACTTCCAAATGGAAGCACCTATGCTCCCTCGAGGAGTAAGAGGTATAGATGATGATAATGATGATGGTGCGATAGCAAATAACTCATACAATCACTTCATGACAGCAGAAAACTGCGAAATCAGAATCATCTGGGTTTCGTGTCACTGCGGCCTACAGGCAAACGAAAGGGCCGATTCAGCGGCCAGGAAAGCTTTAATGGACGCCGAGATCTTACAAACCGAACCCTCAATTAATGAGTCCTACTCTGAAAGGCGGAAGTGTGGTGACTGTGACAAAATGACTTCGAAGCCAGGTCTAGAAAAACTGGTTTCTACTTTCGAAAAATTTTCCCCTGGATAAACCAGATCCCTTGGTACTCGAATTTGTCTCGGAGGCCGAACTAAATAAAGACCAAATAAAACGTCTTTTCACAAATCATTCCTATAACAAATCCTACATGTACAAGATTAAAACAGAGGAAAGCCCTCTATGCGACTCGTGCAATGTCATCGAAGACAACGATCACTTGCTTTTCTCGTGCTCCAAATTCTCCTCTGTGCGTGCTAAATCTAACTTTGTAAGCAAGTTCGGAAACCTCGCGGATGCTTTAAAAGTAGACCGCAAGGTATCTTGTGTCAGCTTGTAGACTTTCTTGAGCAAGCAACGATATTCTTATTAGCTTACCAATCATCTATGAAGTAAAATTAAAGTGATAGCGGATCACAGCGGGGGCCCAATGAACGGCTCTACCAGAAATAAAGCAATAGAAGCTTGTCTATCATCGGTGCATGACTAAATTGAAAAATTGGAAGCGCAGTATATGGGTCGCATTCATCCGTTATTAAAACAACAAGTTGCGGCGATATAAGGCCATAGATAGATAGATAGTCTAGAACAACTAATATAACAAAAAAACCCAACTCATGCTAATCTACCAAGCGCAATACCTGTTGAACCTCTTTTAATGCTCTCCTTGTTCGAAATAAGATTGTCGTACTGATGAGACCATACAATACTACAATATTTCAAGTGAGCTCGGACAATGGAACAGTAGACTTTTAAGCGTGTATGGATCTCTAAAATCCCTAGCAAACCGCATAACAAATCCGAGGACTGAAAACGACTTTGAGACTACGTGGTCATATCACATGACTTGTAAATGTTAGCTTTTCATTGAACTGGTCTATAGACAAATTTCCTATAAATTCTATATTCAGCATGCTAGGTTTTTGGTTGTAGATCAGTTGAGTTCCCAATGTCCATTTGATTTGTAGTCATTTTACTGAAATAAATGAGAGTGTAGGCGCACACCGGTTTACTAAAACATAAGAAACTTAAAATTTTTAATCTGGAACCTAGATAAAACGCTTTATAAATTTGAACGGACAATAACACATTATTTCTCTGCCACAGCTAATTATCTAAAATATGTTTTCTCGTAAAACTCTGAATGTTAAATAACGGCAAATGTAATTTCAAATCGGTCATCAAATGGTTAATATTTCCTGACTTTTCTCTCCAAAACAAATGTCATCAACACGGTAGAGAGAGCGCGAGCGCAATACTGACAAATCGTTTCGGGGAAAAAAATCATTATTTTCAATTCTGATTGTTCTTCATTTTCCATTTCCCGAATTCCCAATCTTCGCAGCAGGGAAAAGCAATAAATGATAAACAATCATTCAAATGAAAAATCTGTCCATTCCTCTTAATTAATTAATTAATTACACATTCAATTCTTATATAAATCTAATCAAAATCGACTTACTACTTGCGATGATGTTTCTCTACAGGAAACAGGGGGATCAAATTCAATGGAATTGGGCTCCTTTCCTATTAAATTAATAAATAATATAAAATAAAATAAACAAATCCGAATTATTTCCGATCTACTCAAACTCAGCCAACTTCAATGTAGATTTTTCTTAATTGGAAATATTTTATTTTACGATTGCATGTTTTGATAATGAAATGAATGACATTGATGCACATTTTCAATATTTTTTTTTATTTATTCTCGTATCACCATTTGTTTTTTTTTTCCTTTTTTCTTATTTTTATTGCTACATTTCGTTCATATACATAAAATTACAAACAAATGAGACAAATGTTTCTCTATCCTTCGATTGAACGTTTCCGATTTTCTGTTCAAGTTTCATTCTTCGATATTTGTTTTCACATATTTTAAAATGCAGTTTATTTGGTAATTATTGACGTATTTGGCGCCATTGAATTTTTTTTTACACAAATTTTTATTACATTTTTGATTCGGACGAAATTATTTTTTGAGAATTGGACAATAAAATAAAAAAAAAAAACATTTGGAGACTTTATACTGTGTGTGGTACTGAGAGATCTGTTTTGCAAAAAGTTTCTCTTTTGAATTCACCTCACCACACTTTGACAATTAATCGACATAGATTGATGAGAATCGAGGACAGGGGTACGAGAGAAAGGTAAATGGGAAAGTTTTGTCGAATTTGATTGGACTTCACTGGTGCACACCTTTCACTAATGTGTGCATGTTTAGCATTAGATAGAAAGAGATGCACATAGAATGTGTACATCGGTGAACTCCAATCGAATTCGACATTTATTATTCATTTCTGTGCCGATTTTTTGTAAAAATAAAAGAAAAAAAAGTAGAAAACCGAGAAAAAATGTTCTTTTTTTAAGAGAATCAGACGTCCAGTGGCATAAAGAGTTTTCTGAAGACAAAGCAAATCATTTTTTTTTCGATTTAAAAATAAACTGAATCATTTTTTGTGTTTTGTTTGAAATTTTCCAGTCAAAAAAAGAAATATCCGGAAAGTTGGAAATTGTTCAAAATTTTTATGATAAGATTAATAAGCTGCAATTTGCTATCGATAAAATCGTTCCAATTTCTCCATTGTCTTCGCCAAAAAATCGAATCATTTCTAATTGCAACGCATCGAAAATTGAATTTCATCGATAGGCAAACGGACCGTCGTGCCACCATATCGATCGATGTGATAGGTGAACAAACTCCATATCGGAAAACTATGTCATTTCAATCGACCGCATCAACGTCTGGACAAACGGGCACACCAATTGCAAACAAAAATAATCCGGATAGCTCGTGCAGCAGCAGCAACACCGAAGATTATCAGGAATTGGATGAGAGACGGCGACGCTTCTTTAAAAATCGATCCAGGTTAGTCTCAATTCCGTTTAATATTAAATCACATTTTATAACCGTTTACTTGATTTCTGCAGTCGTCCAAATCGAATGGTTTCCTATTCAACGAAACCCGGTACCCATCAGATTAAGCGGGCCGCTCTAAACGCAACCGTAACGCTGGCCCATACATCATCCGGTTCGGGTGTATCGGTTGGTACATCAACGTTAGGTTTGGTTGAAAATCGGGTAACACTAATCGTGGAGAATACCCGATTTACAATTGATCCGGCCCTATTCACCGCCCATCCGAACACAATGTTGGGCACAATGTTTGGTACCGGTTCCGAGTTGGCCCATCCAAATGAACGCGGTGAATTTGAATTGGCCGATGGCATTTCACTATCCGTATTCCGATCGATATTAGAATATTATAAGACGGGAATGATCCGTTGCCCACCATCCGTTTCCATACAACAGTTACGGGAGGCTTGCGATTATTTTCTGGTACCGTTCGATGCGGAAACAATTCGATGCCAAAATTTACGTAAAACGAACCACATCTATTTGACTAGATTCCGTTTTTTGTTATCCCATTTCATTCATTTCAGGTGGACTACTACACGAGCTAAGTAACGACGGCGCTCGATATCAATTCCAAATATTTTTGGAGGAGTTAATTTTCCCGTTAATGGTTGTTGCTGCCCAACGTGGTGATCGTGAATGTCACGTCGTCAATTTATTGGATGATGATGTCGTCGATTGGGATAAGGAGTATCCACCGGACGTCGGTGAGGAGTACAGCCAAACCGTACAAAGTACGGCTATGTATCGATTTTTTAAGTATATTGAGAATCGGGATGTTGCCAAGCAAGTAATGAAGGATCGTGGTTTAAAGAAGATTCGGTTGGGTAACGAAGGGTATCCGACGAACATTGAGAAGGTTAAGAAACGAGCTGGTGGTAAAGCGGAGGTGAAATAAAATACCATTTCTTTATTTAATTTATTTAAATTATTTACAATTCGATTTTTTTGCTGTAAGGTTTTTTATAATTACGTTCAAAGACCATTTCTACACATGTCCTGGGAAAAGGAGGAAGCAAAAAGTAGACATGTTGACTTCCAATGTGTTAAATCAAAATCGGTTACGAATTTGGCCGAAGCAACTGCCGATCCTGCGTTAGATCTTATCGATACTGGTAATTAAATTAAATTCAATAAAACAAAATCCAGAATTAATATTTATTTTGTAGAAGGAAATCATCTATCACCGCAACAATTAAACATTGAACCGGAAGTGAATCTAAATGATAATGAGGACGGGATTGGGGCTAATCTCATTGAAATTGAACCAGTCGTACCCGACGAACTGCTCTAATCTGTTATCTGCTGCTTTTTTTTTAAATTATTATATTTTCCCTTTAATCAACATGCTCTTGGATTATAATCTCGCCCCTAAACGAAAATCATATTGGATATCCTTTAATTTAAAATTATATTAATCAAAATTATTTTTGCTTCAAATGCATTTTATTTCTAATTAACCGAAATGAATTTTTTAAGAAATCAATTTTCAAATAAAAAAAAAACACTTTTTTGTGTGTAAAACAGAACGTAAAATTATTTTCTAACATAACCATTAGGAAAATAGCCGATAAGATAACAATATTTTTGAAAAGAAAATACACCGGCTTAATAGGCCAATAGAAATTTATAATATTTAGTTATATCGCGGTCAGGTGTGACAACGATCTACGTGGCTACTAAAAATAGTTTTAAATTTGATGGGTGATTATAGTGACGATGACGATATTTCGAAGCGTCAAATATTTTCAAGAATTAAACGACGAAAACGATTTTTAGTGAGTACTTTTTCTTTAGAAAAATTCAATTAAAAATTCTTTTCGGTCGTATGTATGGTGTATTTTGTTTTTTATCAAATATTCTCTCGATATCTTATCAATAAGACTAATAAGTTGTGATATTAAATTAAATAATACACGCAATGCATAGGATTAATTATATAGAGATAGTACGGGTATCCCCTTAATTTTTTTTTATCACGAAATCGACCTTGAGTCTGCCATTTCGTGTTACAAGAAAGGAAGCTATCGGCCGACATTAATATATTTTAATTTTAATTGTCTAATGTTTCCAAAAATAAATAATCGGATAAATGTATCTGATCTCTTAAGTGAGGCTTCTCTGTCCGTGCTCCGAAGATAAGGTCTCATTATAAAACCTTACCTGGTAACTAGATAGGCACGCACCTCTTGCTTGTTAAAAATATTAAACCAACCAATAGTCTTATTTCCAACCTTCTCTATCCTAGTTTATGCCCAAATGCCCAAAGTCGGTAATATTCGAAGTCAAGGAGTTCTCCCTTCAAACTCTACGTGTTATACATTTTCAGGTACTGATTTGTTCATCAGTTTCCGTTCTGGAATGTTCAGAATTGCCTCCCTAATAAATCGATCTCGTATCGATGAAAATGTAGCACTTATGAACTTTGACTTGTCAGCAGTTCTTAATGGGCTAATGTAAACTTTTTATCCATAAAAGTACCTAAAACTTAGGCCAATAAAGTCCGTTCAAGTAAATTGATTTAGAGCGGACATTCAAAGGATGCTATATTTTTGGACTACGTAGATTCGAGAGTACTCTACCTTTTGACCGGCAGATTTTGGGATGTTTAGTTTCTATATCTAATTTTCAATTAACAAGATGATTGGTAGTGAATTACCTAGCATCTTATTCAATAACAAGATTTTACTGATTTAGACTGCGTCTTTAAGCATAAATTCAGTGACCACTATTGGGGGATTCTAAACATCGCGTGCATTCCAACTGCTGGGGATCGCTTTATGAAACTTTAGGCAATTTAAAACCGTACGAATAGAATTGTTTTATTAATTAATTGAATTAATTAATGAATAGCCCGCGAACCGCGTGGAAGTGATCGGAGAAGGTGATAAATGCCATCAAAAATAGCAGAAAAAATGGGAAAAGTCCGAAATTAGTCCAAAAAATACTGTAAAGTTGAGGAAAAAAGTCGGGGTAGGGAAAATGTGGAACAAAATCTACCGAAAAATGGTGAGAAGTCAGGAAAAAATTCTCAAATTTGAATTATGCTATAGGTTTTTAATATCTGTGTAAAAGTTAGGAAAAGATGGTAAAAAGTTTGACAAAAATCAGGAAAAAAGTCAGTTAATAGTCAGAAAATTCGAGAAAAATTAGGGAAATGCCAGATGTTCTTTCTTGCTTTTTCTTGACGAATTACCATTTCTAACAATTATTTTCGGCTTTCTTTGACTTTGCTCAACTTTCTACATATTCCTAGAAGTTGGTCACGAATTTACCCGACTTTCCCTACCATACTCTACTACATCCGACTTTTCTAGATTTGTTTGTACATTTTCCCTAACTTATCCTGACTTTTAAAGACCTAATTTCCTTCGAACTTTTAACTTCCCTCGATTTAATGCGATCTACCTGACTTTAAATCGAACTTTTCGGAATTTTCCTTGATCTTGACCTGACTTTCTCGAATTTGACATTATCAATTTTGAATTAAATATTTTTAAAAAGGTGTTCAATTTTCTAAATTATTTAAATTGAATTATAATTTAATTAAGGTGATTGTCTGGAGATTATAATAGATCCTGAGTGGCACACGTTTTCCTTTTCTAATGTACTTGGATTCCCGAATCTCGGCTATCTGAAATGATACAATTAAATAAAATTATTTACCGGGAAATAAATCCATTCGCATCCGGAAAAGCTTTACCACGATAAACCAATTTTCCAACCGAATATGGAGTGGAAATACTTCGGGGGAAATACGGGAAAAGCTTTTTTCGTTTAGAACAACCCCACTTTCCACTCATAATTTTCCTCCCACTCAACAATTTGCATGACTACCGAAAACATAAAAAACATACTAATCAATATTCCATGTTTTTCCCTGACGATCCTGGCTACTTATCCATTACAATTTTCCTGCGGAAAATAAATTTCATTCAAAATAAAATTAAAACAATTGAACGGCCAGAAATGGGATGGAAACAATTCGATTTAAAAAATCAATTTTGGGTGCGAAAAGTGGATAAATGAATGAATTGTGGAAAATATCGGAAAATCGTTTTTCTATAAATCAGAATATATCAAAAGAAAAGTTATATGAAAATTCTTAGATTCGAATAGTGTATTGGTATTTATTTTCCACATCCGAGGGGTTGGGAAAATCGGTCAAACGAAAAATTTATCGAACTCGAGTTTCTTCAAATTTAATGAAATAATTAATAATTAAATAGAAAATTCTATTTATCTGTGAAAATTAATTGGAAGGGATATTTATCTATTACATTTTCGGTGTGAAAATGCAGCCACCCCCAAGAAAAGTAAGTTGCAAATCATTCAATGGAAATATAAATCAATCATTTATGTAAAGGAAATTGTAATATTAATGAATAAATTAATTAATTTCATGTTATTTTTAATGAAAATAATTGATATTCCTTTTCACTGAACTAGGTTCGGAAAATCTATGACCTATTGATTTTCTTATAACTCGTAGACCGTACAGCTATCAAATTAATCCTCTGACTTGAGTCATCTCTTAATATATAATAAATAATAATTCATAAATCTTCAAAATATATCTTAAAATTTATATTAAAATGCCTACGTCATCACTCGTAAGTATTTGTATTATCATCGCTAGATTACAGGTGATATTTGTTCCAAATTGATTTTTAAATATCGAAAGTAAATTAGTAGTTAACTTTTACGAAATTTCTATTAATTCTTTTGGCCACATTATTCAATTAAATTTTAAAGAATCAATTAACTTTTAAATTCAATTAAAAGTTTATTTCAAAATAATTGAAAAACCAAAATTGAAATAGAAAGTGAATGGAAAATTTTTATTGCAGGTTTTTTTTTTTAAATTTCTTAAATCAATATTTAATCGGTAAATTTTAAATTTAATTTCGAAAATTAATTAAGGATGATTTAGAATTTACCTCCACAAAATATCAGGAGATTCTCTGTCACAGTTCTCAAAATATTTGAAAAACCAAAATTGGAATCGAAAGTGAATGGAAAATTTTTGTTGCAGGTTTTTTTTTTGAAAATTTCTTAAATCAATATTTAATCGGTAAATTTTAAATTTAATTTCGAAAATTAATTAAAGATGATTTAGAAGTTGCCCCCACGAAATATCAGGAGATTCTCTGCCACGGTTCTCAAAATATTTGAAAAACCATAATTGGTACCATAAAACCATAAAGTGAATAGATAATTTTTGTTGAAATTTTTTTTGAAAATTTGTTAATCAATATTTAATCGGTAAATATTAAATTTTATTTTGAAAATTAATAAGGGACGATTTAGAATTTACCTCCACAAAATATCAGGAGATTCTCTGCCACAGTTCTCAAAATATTTGAAAATCCAAAATGGATACAGAAGTGGATGATCAATTTTTGTTCAAGTTTTTTTTTGATAATTTTTTAATCAATAATTAATCGGTGAATTTTAAATTTTATTTCGGAAATATATTAAGGAGTATTTGGAAGTTGCTCCCACAAAATATCAGGAGATTCTCTGCTACGGTTCTCAAAATATTTAAAAATCCACAATTGGTGAAGAAAATTGATGGACAATTTTAATTGAAGCCCTCTTTAGCGATTTTTTGTTTGTGAAAAACAGCTTATAGCTTGAAATTCGAAATAAGAGATAAGTTGCTGTCAAATGATCTTAATCTTTGATCAGTCTTTTGACGCCTTAAATTCTGGCCTCAAATTCAAAAACTTGCGATAATTAAGAGGTCAAAAAAAAAGGCAAGAACGAACGACCCAATCAATAAATTTGAATTTGTTCACCCAAATTCGATGTTATTGATTTTAAATTTTAGAAAAACTACCCTAGTTATGAAATAAAATAGAAAATAGACGGGTTCTGTTTTTAGAAAATCGAGTTCTATCCTGAGATTTAAAAACTTGCGAAAATTTAAAGGTAACAAAAAACTGACATGAACAAACTTTCCTATTTCTGGATTCCTTCATCCGATCTCGATGTTCTTGGCTTTAAATAAAAGAAAAACAACTTCTGTTAGAAAATAAAATAAAATGTACAGCTTCCGTTATTAGAAAATTGAGTTCGAGCCTTAAATTTGAACTTGCGAAAATAGGGGCAAATTAAAAAGCGGCAAGAACGAGCCACCCTATTTTTGGATTCCCCTAACCGATTAAGATATTTCTGATTTTAATTGAAAGAAAAACGTCCCTAGTTATAAAATTAAATATAAAATGGATAGGTTCAGTTCTAAAAAAATCGGGTCTTGGCCCTGAATTAAAAATTTTTGCGAAAATTTTAGGCAAATAAAGACCGACAAGAACGAACCTCCCTATTCCTGCATTCTCTTATCCAAATTCGAGATTTTTAATTTTAAATGAAAGAAGAACGTTTACAGTTATGAAATAAAATGTAAAATAGATAGTTTGCGCCCTTAGAAAATCGGGTCCTGACCTTAAAGTCAAAATCTTTGTGAAAATTGGAGGGAAATAAAATTTGAGAATATTTTATTTCTGAAGTGAGAGTGAAGGCTCTGCAACTCTCTCGTTCTCTGCAGTCTCCCATTTTAAATGGATTCGCTCGTGATTCTTTTACATTTCGTTAGGATTAATGTTCCACCAGCTTGAAGATCCTATAACTTATCTTCTTCCAATATATTTCCAGGGTAATTACGGTAAATTTCTAAAAAATCTCCATTCCGAGCAATTGGCCAAGCTACAATTAAAAAATCAACATGAATGCGAATTGTTGGAGGACATCCGACAATTTACGATCAAACGTTCGGCCATTGAAAAATCGTATAGCGAAGCATTGCTGAAGATATCGTCCGTCTATCTGAATAAGAAGATGGCGAATATTCCAGAAATCAAAATGGATGGCACGGAAAGATGGTAAATATCCCTATTTTCATATTTAGATTCATTTTCCTTAAATTAACCTATCTCCGGCATAACAACAAGGAATATGTGGAGCGTTTGGCAAACCGTTCTCGAAGAAAATGAGAAATTAGCGAAAGCCCGTTTAGCTGCGATCGAAGTGTTTCAACAGCAAATAGCGGACGAAGCGAAAATGCTGCGAGACTATAAGATCCACATCAGTAAGCGGTGCATCAATCAATTGGGTAATGTGCAGAAGGAGGTACAGAACAGCGCTCAAAAGGTTGATATCACAAAGAAGTCATACTTTGATGAGGAGCATAGTGCTCACGGTGTCCGGGATAAAGCCAGAGACATTGAGGAGAAATTGAAGAAGAAGAAAGGATCGTTTTTCCAATCGATAACGTCTCTGCAAAAGAACAGTGCCCGGGTAACGTCACGTAAGGAGGAATTGGAAGAGAAGTCAACCGGTGCACGGAATGATTACCTGTTAAGTTTAGCGGCGGCCAACGCCCATCAAAATCGATACTTTACCGTTGATCTACAGACAACGATGACAACAATGGAGAATTATGTATTCGAACGGGTTGCTGACTACCTAACGTTGATGGGACGAACGGAATTGCTCACTTGTTCCGCCACCCAGAATTCATTCAGCAAAATTCGGGATCAAGCACAACAATTGACGCGAGACTATAACGTACAGTGTTGCTATCTATTCTATCCGGCCCTAAAGCAACACATTCAATATGAATACGAGATATGCGACAATGATCCGATAACAAAAATTACAGCCGAACATGATTCAGCGGCCGCCACACTAGCGAACGAAGCAAAATTGTTGGCATCGAAGGTGGTTCGTGAAAACAATGCCATACGGGAGAATTCTCGTAAATTAGGGATTTGTATATCGATGCGTGATGCCGGACAACGCACCGATCCAAACGATCCGAATGGACCGGATTTGGAAACGAAAATCGAAGATTTTCGGGAGTACGTGCGTCGAGCGGAAACGGAAAAAGCGAAAGCTGAAGCGTGCTTGGAATGTTTACGGATCGGCGGTGTAAATGTGGATGAATGGTTGCAGGAAGCCGAAACGCTCGGCGTTCAGGAGCTACAACGATCGGCTAGCTCAATATCGATGCGTACCGATGGCGGTGAACATCCCAGCTCCGATTCATTTTATGATAGCGATACAACGGATCATGAAATGCCCGTACAACAAAAGCAAGCAATTCAATCCGCTGTACAACCATCCACCATCCATGATGATAGTTCCGAATCGGATTCGGAAATGGCAGAATCGAATGTAGAACAAATGGTGGAAGCGGAACGCCAAAAAATGGAACGATTAACTACGGAATGGGATGATCCGACTACCGTTGATTGGGGAGCTGCCGATTCGGCCGTAAATGAATCCGAACCGGTACGGAAGACAATCAGTAATGCAACGGTTGGTACAACGAGTACCGAACCGATTTTTAAATGTACCGCTCTATATTCTTATGCGGCTCAGAATCCCGACGAGCTAACAATTGTTGAGAATGAACAGCTCGAAGTGATTGGAGAAGGTGATGGGGATGGTTGGCTACGGGCACGTAACTATCGCGGTGAGGAAGGCTACGTACCGCATAACTATTTAGATGTGGAACGTGACACCCCATCTGATGGGACCACGACCGCTAATCAATTGACGTCACAAATATCATTCTCATCCGTTGACTATACTGTTGATCAGGAAGACCAGGAAACGTATCAAGATTCGGTACAGTCCCCCGATCAGGTATCCGTTATATCTGCACCGGTTGCCAAACCAATCAAACCACAACAGGAATATTGTATCGCTCTGTACGATTACGATGCCTCAGCACCGGATGAATTAACGTTCGAAGAGAATCAGATCATTAAGATTTTAACGAAAGATAATGTGGATGGTTGGTGGGAAGGGGAATTAGAAAGCGGGAAAACTGGGTCATTTCCGATGATTTTGGTGGAATTGTGCGATGAGAATGGTGAACCGTTAACGGAAGAGGATGAGGAGTCGCCGCCACCATCTGCACCGCCAATATTTACTCCGCCAAAGGTACCACCAGTTCCGCATGAATATCTGGCCGGTTTGGAGGAAGCTATGGTTACGGTAGCCAAAGGTTAGCAATTGATTATTTTTTGGGTTTTCCTATTTATTCGAATTTCTTTCTAGAAGCCGAAGCTGAAAGGAAGGAAGACGAAGCCGAGGTAGTTAAGCCAACAAAACCGGGGGTTAAATTTGAATTTGAATTATCCGGTAACAAACACAAACAATACGGAAAACAATATTCTGGTTCGGGCGCAATGCCAAGTGAGTATCCCACTTCCTTCATCCACTCTGATAATTAAATCCAATTAAAAAATGATCTAATCCCTCTGCTATCCAAGTAATGGTTTTGGAACCAGATTCAGTAAGTTCCTGGATCGTTAATACAAAAATGTGTTAATAAATTTATTTCCCATTTGAAACAGGATTCGGAAGTAGATGACGATGAACCGAAAAAACAAGTAAAAATTGATGGGGATCCGGGTGATTTTGGTTTGGGTTGCGTACAAATATCCGTAACAGCAGCCACGCCAATGGTAGAGGATGCAGATAAAAGTTTCATGGACACAGAGGCCGAGAATAATACGATCTATGAAGAATCAGAGGAAGAGGATGAGGATGAACCACAACCGAAAGTTGATTTATCAAAAAAGCAAGATTTCGTTAACGATGTCGCAAATGCTGTCGATCAAATATTAGAAGAAGCACAAGCCGAAACGGAAAAGCGACCAAAACAAATTGTTAAGGATCCGGAAGAAAAGAAATCCGTACCAGAAACGGAACCGGTCGAATTCGAAGCACATTTTGAAGCTAATTTTGAAGCGAATTTTGATGCAGCATTCGCTCAGGAACCGGAACCAATGAAACAGGTGGTTGGCGGCCGGGCTAGCATACCCGATGAGCTGGCCCCACATCAATTGGAACGGCTACAAAATTTAAAGGAATCTAATGCTTAAAATTAATCTTAATTTTGCCGAAAACGAATCGGAATGAACCCCATTTTGTTTTATATATATGGCGGCAGCCTATAATGTTGCGCTATGCTTTATTGCCGCCATTTTCGTTTCGGTTAACTCGTAAGCTTTCTCTAGATTTAATTTGAAATTGTAAAATCCGCAAAATAATTAGTTAAATATTTATGTCGAATTTAATAAATTATATTTCTAATTTCTAATAAAATTTAAATTAAATGTATAAAGTAAATTTTAATTATCAATAAATTAACTGAACCTATTGTCGGATTGTCATAATTTAGAATAGAATTGATTTTTAATTATTAAAATATATCAAATAAAGCCAAAATCATCCCCATATTACTAAATAGATTCTTTGTAACCATTTAGTTGTTTCAAATTAAATGGTTAAATAATTAAATGACATTAAACTGAACATATACCAAAGAATTGTCAAAAAATAGGGCTACATGAACTAAACAAAATTAAAAATTAATAAATACAAATAAAAGAAATATTTATACTATAACTACATAAATATTTATAATGATAGATTAACTAAATATTATAGTAATTAATTGATTGATTTGCAGCTCATTTAAATAATATTTGTGTTTCTATCTTATATATAAATTATATATAAATTTCCTCTACATTTTTCATCTGATTGGTTGAAATAAAAAATTATTCAAATAATTCAATTTATTGAATTATTAATTAATAAATTAACAAAAATGATATTAATAATGTTTAATGGGATATTTAAATAATTGGAAGAAATATGTTATGTTTTCGCAAATACTAAGCCTTTCAACTTAATAAATAAAAAAAACTTAATGAAAATATATATTTAAAAATTGACATATTGACAGTATATATATTAACAAAAATTAATTAAATAGAATCGTAATTGTTAATTGTGTATTTTGAATTCTTGTACTTCCCGTTTATTAGTAGTCCTCGCATTAAAAAAATTCTTATTAATTAAACGTTCATTCTGAGAATTTAATTACATAAAATTGCCCTGAATTGTGATTTTCTCCTAATGGTCGGTTTTCTCAAAATTTCGTCCAAACTGTACTTTCCCAGTACTACTTATTCAGTTACTCTCTTTCTCAGTTCAATTGGAAAATTTCATTCATTTTGAAAAACGGATATTTTAGGGCTCGAAATAGTAACATTAAACTAAGTTAACTAGTAACATTAAACTCGAAAGTTAATTATTGTCTGATGAAAAAGTCTAGTCTAAATTTAAACTTTTAACGGATAAAAGCCCTTTAAAGTTCAATATACATTTAGCAGTCTCGATTAGAAGAATCGTTAGTATCGGAAAATTTTGTCGGGGACTCGGAAAATCTAAGGATATTAAACTGTATGTGAATAAATTTTAAAAATTACAATATTAATTTAACAAATGATGCAATTGAATTAATTAATATCGAATTAATACTTTTAATTCCTATTTCTTTACGTAAAAATTTCATTTATCATTTCTATAAATATATGAGAAAATCAGAAATATCTCCAAGCTTAAAACTGGCTCAAATTAGTTTTTGGTTTAGCTCGTAAGCTACTCAAGAAAAAATGGTTTAGCCAAATCGAGCGAGTACCTCAGCAATTATATAATTAAAAGGCTAATCAAAATAAACAAAAATTAACTAGAAACTTATGCAATATTAAGAAAATCAACGAATTTTCCAAGCTCATAATTAGCCCAAAAAATTGTTATTTCGTGGCTCGATTGGTTCAATTTCTTAAAATATTTTATAACTAACGACTAGTAAAATTTATTTCCGGACAGTAAACTAAAATTTCCAGAAAATCGGTTTATGGGAAATGAAATTTACGGGTAGTGATGGAATCATAAAACAATCTTTTTTAAAAAATGTAACCCCTGATTTTATTTTTGAGTTATAATTTCCCGGAATATTTAAAATTTGGAATTTTCGACATGGATTCAAATAGAGGATCAGTACCTTATTCACGGGGTCCCCTCACAATTTATATTTTTAAAATTCTCATACAATTTGAATCCTCAGAAATTCAATCAAATCGATTGATTTTTGATATTTTGCCATCAAATTTTACATAAAAAATCATTTAATCTAATGATTCTGAATTATTTCTAAATAATTACCGAACAGATTTTGTTCAGAATTTGTTTCTCAAAAATGATCCGGTTTATTTTGACAAAAAATCGAAATATTCTTGGATGTCTCCCGGAAAACTAAAAATTTCCGGAAAATGTTTAGAAATCGGAAAATCTGATTATGAGAAATGAAAGCTAAGGGTCCAGGTAGGAAATCATAGAACAAACTTTTTCAAATAATTGATCTCATGATTTGAAGGTGGACATCAGGGAAACGGTTATAATTTCCGGGAAAATTCAGCATTTATAAAATTTGGAAATGGATCCAAATAGGGGATAATTTGGGTGATCTATCAGTACGATAAAAATAGGGGGGGGGGGATCCCTCCCGGACTTACATTTTTAAAATCATGTCAAGAAAAATGCCTCTAGGAATTTACTCAAAATCTTAAAATAATTTGAAGTTTCCTTACGACTCCGACAAACTTTTGAAATATCTTTTTGTAATTTAGGATTTGTTTTTAGGAGTCTTTTATTGGGTTCCTATGGTCCTAGAAATGTAATACCACCAAAATACTATTATGTTGAGACAAAAACAACATTAAAATTTAAAAAAAAAATCGTTTAAAAAATCTGTATTTGGCACAAACATTTTTTTATTCCAAAACCTTGAAACTTGTTTTTAGCTTAGGTCGTAAGCTATCTAGAAAAAAAGGTTCAGTCAAATTAAACAAAAGTACATATCTCGTAAAATTAAAATCCAATTTACAGATTTATTTTTATTCTTATTATTATTTAGGTATTTTTTTGTTTCTATCTACATTCCATGTAGTTCGAGATATCTCCGAAACGGTAGCAGAGAATTTCATAAAATTTTGCATAAAATTAAATGAATGAATCTGTTATATTTTAAAATTTATTTCATTAAAATCTACCGATCGAATTTGGAGTTAAGACTATATTGTAAGGGAAGCCAAAAGTTTAAATTACATGTAGTTCATGCTTTACCGATTCTCTGCGGGGGGTTCATAACTTATGGAAATTAAATTTAAAAAATAAATACATATTATTTAAAATTTAATATCTTGAGTGTAGAAAATTTATTGGATCAAAAATTTCTCATTTATTACACCGAGAAAATGAATTCCAAGTATCGCAAGAAATTGGTTTTGATTTGTTCTAAATCAACAGATATCTCCGAAACGGTGGCAGAAAATGTTATACAATTTAACATTGAAATTAAACCATCCATCTGTTAAATTTTAAAATTTATTTCATCAAAATCTACCGATTGAATTCGGAGTTATGACTATATATTTGAAAGGAGACAAGGAGTTTAAATTACGAATTTAATAAAAAAAAATTCAATAGGTTTTAGTGTTGGTTAGGCTCACAAGCTGGCCAGGAAAAATAGTTTCAGTATAATAATTGAACATATATAGAAAATTATATTTAAATAATTCGATTGATTAAACAAAAAAATGTAATCGAAAATCAGTCATTTTCCCAAAGCCAATGACTGCCTCAACTGATGTTATTTTTTTAAAATCTAGAAATATAGTTGTCGACTTAGTTCATTAGTTATTTAGGTAAAAAAATATTAGACATATCGAAATACAAGGCACCAAAAGGAAATACCAATCTGGATTCGAGCTTTTCTACACTAAATAGATTACAACCATTTATATTTGAATTTAGAGATAATCGTCCCAATTTCGTGAATCTCGATTTTAACTAACAATTTTTTCAGATATTTTTAGATGATGATTTTAGAAAATGGATGGATCGACCATACATCATGAGGACATGTCAGGGATATGGCGAGGGCGGTCTTAGAATCCACAGCGAAGTCGTAAGAGAGGAAATTAATTTTACATAAAATTAAGTTAATTTTGTAATATATTTCAATGTATTTCATATTTCAATAATTTCATTTTTCAAAAAATAATTACCTTTTTGTTCCATGATCGATATTGTGGCCACAAAATCTATCTTGGTGGTCAATAAAATTAACATCCTCAAACAATTTTCCAATAATCGATAGCCTTTGGGTTGTGTTTGCTTCCAATCGATAATTGTGTTCCCTTCAGAATCATTCTATACTACAAAAATTAAAATTGAATATAAAAAAAAAATAATAGGAAAATATTTACAGACCAAATCCCTTAATCAGACTTAACTAATTTGATTTATAATTCCTTTTCTTTCATTAATTTAAATACAATTTTATTTTGCTTGCGTTTGAGACGAAAAATACAATTTAAATTTGAATATAATTCAAAATATAATTAATAAATTCATTAATATATTAAATATGACGAAAAAAAAACAAAGAAAAATAGTATAAATAAATTTGGATTTAATAAATTTAATTTAATAATATTGCTAATCACTGAATTGTTATATTTCCTCAATTAAATAAATAAAATAGAATAGAAGGATAAATCATTGGGATTAGGAATTGATTTAGGGCTACGTAGAAATAATATAAACTGATTAAATAGATTCAATGTTCTTAGTATAGCTACTAGATCTAGATTTTATATATAAAATACAAAATACTCTCTTTTTTCATTTTAAATAGATTTTTCTTATGGCTCTTGATCCTTTTTCTGGGTCAATTTCGCATATGCTGAACATATACATTCACAGACGAAACGGTATTGGCTCTAAAATAAAATAATTACAAACATTCAATTAAATTATTCGATTTATTTTATAAGAACGTGATTACTCACCACATTCTGTATCATACAAGCCCGTTGATCCCTCATCGCTTGTACAATATCTAACGGATACACTGGTTCCTTTGCATCGATAAGGGACAGTGCCGTTTCCATTAAAATCAATACACCGGTACGACCGATACCGGCCGAACAGTGCACAATTAATGGTGGATTTGCGGCACTAAACAATTGATGTACACTGGTCGATGGTGGTAGAACCGAATCATCTGAACTCTTTGAATCATCAGTACCGTTTAATTCCTGTACGGTTGCCGGGACATCAACATCATCCAATTCATCCGCATCCATACTGATGATGCGTAACCGTTTCAAACTTTCATCAATCTCTTCCAGTAGCGTTGTCTTACGGGCGGAACGTACTTTATCGGTAAATTCTAAAAATAAATTCGGATCGGACGGTACACCGTGATCGGGCCACGCTAAATATTGTAGGTGACGGATTTGACGACGTTCACCGGTCTGTTAAAAATGAAATAAAATCACTAAGAAGAAATTTCTAATGGAATTCCATCCACATACCAACTCATCGGTTAATATTAAATCTCGAAACACAAAACTACCCGTCTCATCAGCACACTCATTCGTACATCGAACAGCTAGCCCTCGAGACATCTCAATTTGTTCACCGGCTGGTGGCCAATATTGATGACATTTGGGACGGCCACGTTCCATAACCGTTGTTAACATAACAATGATATGGCTACTCTCCTGCTGAACCATTCGCCAAAAATCGGTGGTCGTCGATGGTAACGGACCCTGCGTTGCAATATATCGATTTATTTGACCGGTCGGTATTTCCATATTCACATAATTCGCATTTATGTAATCACCGGAATTTGAATTGATTAAAACTACTCGAGTACAGTCATCTGAATTTTAATTTTAACAAAAAAAAAAAAAAAACATTTAAAATAATTCCGGATAGAAAAAGAGGGAAAGTTTACATGGAGATATGTCACGGTAACGATTCTTATTTAAATTGGCAGGTTTCTTAGCTTCCGTTATCTCATAATCGGGATTCTTACGATACAATTGATCGTATTGGGTGATTAATGCACCCGATGCTAAACCATCATGGAGTAGGAGTAAGGATTGGGTGAATAGAGCGACACCATTTAATGGTGGATGATCAATCCCGTTCTCCGGAACGTACTGAAATAAAGGCTCTTCTTCTGTAAAACTAACTAACGCTGTACAGATAGATTTAGAATTAATTTAAGAAATCATTCAGAATTGAAATAAAAAATTACCGTTTTGTTTAACAGTTAAAACCAATTCACCGGTTCGAAATTCCGTTGATGCCTTTATCAACGAAACAACCTGTTCATGTGTTAGTCCATTCACATCCCTTCCATTAATCATAATCACCTGATCCCCCTCACAAATCTTCGGTATCGTTCGGTCAGCGGGTGTAAATGGAGCGACGCGTGATATTAAAATTGGTGCATTTAAATCCGTACCGCCTCGTACATTGAAACCGAATCGTCCCTGTTCATCGGCTATCAACCGTACGGTTACCAGATTTTCATCAGCCGCTAATGGACTGTCTACCAATCGGGATTTGTAGAGGGACAGGTCTAATTGAATTGTATCGTACGTTTTCGCACAATGTTCGATGAAACCACCCTCATCGTCACTCTGCTGTTCCCACGCTTTCCTCGGCATCTGATCGGACGGTATTGATGTGACTTTATTGTCGTGGGATCGATAGGATCGTTGGATAAGCGACGGTTGATTTGTAGACGATTTTGAATCGGAACTACTGTTCGTTAGTTGTGGTGAACTGATTAGTCGCTTACTCGGTGAACGGGTGAACACCTTAGCGATACGGCCACGTTGTCGACTCTCCTGGACGGTTTGCAGTTCCGTGCGACCCGAATAATAGAATTTCGAACCGAAGGTGAAGGGGAATCGGTGTAAACGGTTCGGTTGTTCCAACCGGAAAAACGAATGATGCTCAACGCATGATTTCCATAATACTTTAGCGTTTTTATGGGAACCCATATGGAAGCCGAGCATTGTATCATAGTCTTCCGACTAAAAACATTAACAGAATATATTTTAATTTCGATTTGATTGGGGGAGACCAATGAAACAAAAGAAAACCAACCAATTCCCGACTTAATTGTATAAAAAATTCCTTTCGCTTAAAAGAAATTTTAACAATTTTCGACCATGAGAAGACATTGATCCGAATGTTGTTCTTAAAGACGACCAAACCGATCGATGTGATCCCTAATTGGATCGATTTCCCCGTCGAATCGGTCGCATCATGTAGATCAACCCCATATTTATATAATTTCTTTGCGTGCTCCAGGTAATTATATTCCGCATCGGCTGGTAATTGACCCCGATGCAATTTATGTAATTCACATATCCGACGTTCAGCTTCTTCCGTTTGTTCTGCCAATAATTGCATTGAACTTAAGTAGCCATTGACATGTTGGTCGGGATTAAAGTCACCGAGTTCAGCTAGTTAAATTAGGAGACCGATTATTCAATGGAGAAAGGAAACAACCGATCGATACGACTTACATTGAACGGTATAGCTGGCCAATAAACAAGCGGTATTCAATGGACAGGTTAATTTCCCATCGAATATATCCCGTTTGATTTGTAGATAGAAATGATATCGGGTGTATTCTTCCAGTAAACGGCTCGGATCCGTTACATAAAACTGTTAAATTCAAATTATTTTTTCTGTAAAACGGTTAATCGATATAATTTCTGACCTTAACACGAAATTGGAGAACCGGTGTTGTTGCGTCACGTTCTCGGATCTTATTCCATTGCTTACGAAACTGCTTATTCGGATCGATCCATTGCTGAAACATAAATAAACAATAAAAATGTTTGTTTTAACAATTTATCATTCGTTATCTTATCTAAACAACTTAAAAGGGACTGAACTGTTCGAATTGATATTTATTTATGTCAACTTAATAATGATTTGATAAGAAAATGATGATAATGACTTACAACAACGTCTCCGCCCGTTTTTTGTACGAACTGTAAACTGAAATAATCTTTTTCGGATAATTCCAAGTGTGTGAATATTTGTTCTAATAAATTAGATCCTTTGGCTCGTTTCTACAACAAGAAAATTTGAAATTAAATGAAAAAACAACGGGAAACGGTTCCGAACGTACCTTTATCTGGAAGTGATGGGTTGTATCATCTAGAAACCAAACCTGTACCGAAATGGTTTGACTTTTACTTGTATCCTGAGCCAGTTCGGCGTTTTTTAATTTATAACTTCCGCTAAAACGACTTAACCGTAAGCGCTCCAGCATTGCCTTGCAATCAATCCGAAATCCAATCCTTGTCTGTTTGATTACGATTGTTTTATTTGTTTCCTTCTCAATCCCATCCAAAAACCAATGAATCTAAAAAAAATAAAATTAATAAAACCGCGAAAAGAAATCTCAAATTACGACGACTTTTTCCTGTGGTAATTTGAGATGGATCTCAGTCAGCATCAGAAATAAACTGGTTTTGTATTTAAAAAATAATTGATCGGTCGGATCGTTTTATTTCCAACAAATCCCAAAAAAAGGAAGGCATTCCCCTCCCCAATAAACCGTACCTTTGTTTTTAATCGCTGCTCGTCCAGTACTTTTTCATCGTCGTTTTCCCAACCACCCAAAAATCTGATTTTTTTTCCTTTTGACGGGATTTCCTTTCCTTTCCAAATTTTAAAAGCTGGATTTATCTAACTCACGGTTGACTATCCCCTTCAATTAGCTACATAATTTGTTGATCGTCTGCCACCCGACATTTAATTCGCAATTGATTTGGGAAGAAAAGAATTAAAACAAGAAAAAAAGAAATAAAAATGAAAAATAATCAGTTTTTTTCGGTGGTGAGAAAATTTGTCGATTTGATTGAAATGACAGTTGGATGGCTGGTCGGCCATTTATGTTCTTAGTTTAAAGATCTAGACGCATGAGGCATCTATTTAGTATCGGCGGCCATCAAGTTCGAATGGTAGTCACCAGAGAAAAGAGAGTATCTACTGAGAGAAATGGTTGATTTTTCGAAAAATTGTGCCTTTTTCTCAGTAAATTATCTCAATTATCAATCAACTATGGTCGATTCACATATAAATTATATGCAATTTCAGAGGCGCCAATTGGGCAGACAATCATTTGCATATGGACCCATTCGGAAAGGATTCAGTTCCATATAAATTACATGTAATAAGCGACTATGATGGAAGTCATTACTCCGTGACATTTAGAGGAGTTAGTAGGTTATTCAACTCCACAAAATGAAAGTAGAGATAATTTTCGGTTCTTTAAAAATGATGTTAAGAATATCTCTTTTGATTATGAATAGAAAACATTAGTTGCAGTTCCCGTCAAGCAATTTGGAAGGATTTTCCAACAAAATTCTTATAGAATCCCATTCGAGAAAAATCCTCTCAAAAATGCGCATGCACTAAGTGTTCATATGCTTAGTGGATGCACATTCCCATGGGAATATTATACGTTGAAGAAATGTCTACTTCTACTGCTTGATGCATTTAGTGACATTTTGCATCCATTTAATAAGATCTTCAGACATATTGTGTCCTTTTCTTAAATAAATTAGACAACAAATGAATAGAATTTGATCCAATTACAAGCTTAGTTTTAAAAAATTTATTATTTTCCGGTATTTTTCTTGGTTTTTCTTCATAACGGAAATTAATGGCCGCCCCCATCGTAACATGTTAACGGTTTCCCGCAATTTTTCTTCACAGAAGAATAGAATACATTTAGGTGAAGCCCCGATTCGTGCCATTTTTCTTTAAGGAAATCTTTCGATTGAAAATGAATTTCCTCAATTTTTGTACAAAGATAATTTTCTGTAGTAAAAATTTTTAGTATTCATCTACATTTGAAATAGCAAAATACCCGTTGTTCGCGAATCGGCGACCCGTGTGAAAGATGGGTGTTGTTTTCTACAAAAAAGAAAAAAAATTACAATTTTTACACATAAAAATTACCCGTTTTTTTTCGTTGAAATAAAATCGACCTAAAATAAAGGAAGTAAATTTACATCAAGTGATTTTTCATCCATTCAGAAAATATACTTAAATTTCTTATCGATCGTAATCTCAAGATAAATATTGGATAATTCAGATACCAAGATATTCCGACCCCGTCGTTTTACAATTTTTTTTGCCTTCATTGAGTGCGCCCATTGATTATACCGTTTCGGTTGGTTTCATTTCTTCGCCGAGATCATTTGGCAAGTGTGACTGGGATTGTGTCTGTGTGTGTTTTCTTAATTTTTTTTATTTGTACTTTGTTTTGTGGCTTCAATTTGTGATTTTTTTTCTCCTGTTTTTCCATTCAATAAATTCCAAACCAATAGGATTGATTTACTATTGAACTTTCGAAGAGAAAATTAACTGAAATTGATCACAGGATTAATAATAATCAATCAGTTGACTGAGCGGTTCAGATTTTACCTACCCAATTAGTCTACGTGGATAACCCGGAACTCGGTGAACTTTACTATGGGATTGTTGTGTAAGTAACCTAAACAACCTAAACCAGAAAAACTGGATTTTTATTGATAGAAATTATTTAATTAAATTAAATAATCTCCACCCCTAAATTTTGAATTGTAACTGAAAATCGATTATTAAATTATCGACCATCAAATTCCCATCTATAGAAATTTCGGAATAAATTGATTTTATTGTGTAGACTTGTAGTTTCCTTGGTTGTAAAATAAAAAAAATCCATTTCCCACCATCCATTCCCTCGGTTCCATCAGGAAAACCATCAAGGCGACGGCGCATTTAAAATCCTAATCAAATGAAACGAATGAAAAATGAATAAAAAATGAAAAATCAACAAAATAACTTTTTTTTTCACTGTAAAAACACCACCCTGACGGATGGTCTGCTCAGTGCTCATTCCATACCGAGATACTTCTTTTCCCTGTATTCCCTGTTTTTATTGTTGTATTATTTACGAGCCGCTCCTTATTCTTCTTATCCATGACAATTGACTGATAAGAATTCGAATCGATTTTAAGAAAAACCAAAATCATCATAAACATCCTAAATTTGATCATGAAAATGCCGGGGGAAGAGTCATTAAAACAATCGGAGCTTTATTTTGAAAAAGAAATTTGAAATCTCGTCAACGTAAAATTATTTGGATGGAGAATTGATTACAAAACGTATGAAATTATATTCGAAACTGAGAGCTTTTTTTTGAGCTTTTAAGTTTTTACAGAGCTTTTGAAGAAATGTTTCAAATTTGATTCTAATTTAATAAATATGATAATAATTGATTTAAAATTGAATTTTTACTTTTTATTTATAGCTTTCGATGAGCTTTTGTAACGTTTCCAGAGCTTTCTTTGGGATATTTTGAATTTAATATACGTCAAATCACTTAGATGAAAAATACATTTCGACGGTATAAATTTACATTCGAGGTTTAAAGTTTTCGTTGAGCTTTCAAGTTTATGCAGAACTTTTGGTGGGAAATTTTAATTTCTATTAAACAGAAAATAAATTAATTTCATAGTAATTACTTTTCATTTTAATTAAAAGCTTTCATAGAGCTTTTGAACTGTTTCCAGAGCTTTTAAGTTTCCAGAGCTTCCAAAAATTAGAATGGAAACTTTAAGCCATGAAGTTTCTGCCGAGCTTTTGAACGAACATTTTAAATTTGATCCAAATTTAATTAATAAAATAATAAATCGATTTAAAATGATCAATTACAGAGCTTTTTTCATGAAATTTTAAATTTGTTCAAAGTTCCATGGAAAATTGATAGAAATTTCTACTCGGTTTTAAATTAAAAACGTTTTAAAATCTATTTTCTATCCCAATAATTGACGTCATTGAAATTTGGAATTGTCTGAAAAGAGCTTTAAGAAACTTGCAAAATCTTACTGGAGGCTTTTAATTGAAATATATATCTCCCCATAAATACATTTTATGCTTTGTGGAAAATTAAAATCTTTACAAAAGTTTTAATAAATTGAATTGAAGGCAAATTATCTTGAAAAATTCATCTATCGGCTTGAAATTTTGCGTTAACATATGCTTTCAATGAGCTTTCGAGATTTTTGAGGAAAAATTTGAAATTTCTTTAAAGAATCGTTATCTGGGAAGAAAATAGATTTTAAAACAAATAAAATTACGTTCGAAACTTAAAGCTTTCTTCGAGCTTACAATTGATTGAGAAAGTTTCTTGCGAAAATTTCATATTTTATCTAAATTTTATGAATCGAATAATAATTAGATTCCAAATTATAAAAAATGACATTTTAATTTTAAGCTTTCAGTGAGCTTTCCAGATTTTTAAAGCTTTATTTTAGTAAAAGTTGAAATTTCGTTATAGGGACATTATCTGGATAGAAAATAGATTTATAGGCGTAAAAAATTAAATTCGGAACTTAGAGCTTTCGTTGTGCTTTTAATAGTTTGGATAAGCTTTCTGCGAAAATTCCATATTTCATTTCAATTTAATGAATGGGATAAAAATTCGATTCAAAATTATATAAAATGACTTTTTAATATTAAGCTTTCAATGAGCTTTCGAGATTTTTGAAGCTTTTTTTGGGAAAATTTAAAATTTCGTTTAAGTATCGTTATCTGGATAGAAAATAGATTTTAAAACGTAAAAAATAATGTCTGGAAAATAAAGCTTACTGCGAGCTTTTAAGTTTTTGCAGAGCTTTTGCACGAAAAGTTAAGTTTTGATATTTTTCAATTTTTCCTCAACTAATTTATAAACTTCCTGCGTCATTACATTTTTTTCAATCCGAAGGAAATTATCGGGAAATCCGGATCAAATTTCACAATATCCGATATTCAAATTTCTCGATGCAAGCCTTTACGAATTTTTGATTTTTCATAGAAAAATTTCAACTATTCCGGAAATATTGAATTTTTGAATTTTTACCTAACTGTCAAAGCAACTTTTTGCGTTTTTACATTTTTTTCCAGCTGAAGAAATTATAATAGAATTCTGTACCGCCCGCCACTGAGTTTAAGATATTAAAATCCTGTCCGGTAATTTATTATATAAAATTTTATCGAACACTTTGGGAGCGTTGATATTAATTGTCCTTCTGGTTGCAACTACATTTGTATCATATTTGTGTCTGGTTCTAACGAAAGCTTTGGATCGATAAATATTTATAAATAAATTAATTTAATTGTCTGTCATTACCATGACCCATTATATTTATTCAAATAATTTCCCATCATTTTTCTACATAATTTTTTCCAAAAGATAATTTTCAGAAAATCTATTGTTATTTTAAGAAGTTCTGTGTATTTGTCTGTCCGCCCTAATGTGAATAAATATTCTTTATATTTTTTCTGTCCACAGAATTACGGAATTTAATTATTTCCAAATTCAAATTAATCGGCCATGGTAAGACAAACGTGAATAAATTATTTTATAATTCACTTTTACAGGTGGATGGATGGCCATATCTCCTTACAATTATTATATTAAATTGTTCACTGTTGAACATGTACCCCATAATAGAACAGGATTTTGATGTTCAGTTAAAATTATTTCCATAATTTCGAAATATATACATACGTTTAATTGAAGAATATATCTTAATTGCAAGTAATGAGGAAAAAAAAATGTAATTAGTAGAGATGAAAGACAGACGTTCTTATTCTTCTGAAAGATTAGCGTGGATATAATGATCATTTGCCTATTGGTTTCTTACATTTTATTATATTTACTTGGCGGAGTGGTTTTACTCGTTTCCTTTTTTGGAACAGAAAAACCAACGCAATGAAAATTGGTAATATTTTTATTTATTTTTACAGCTTCTTCGCCATTCAAATAAAATATTATTATGAACAATTTATATGTATTTTTATTTAACAGTCTTTTAAGAACATTAAAATATCTGGTCGCGGGAATATAGTTACATTGTTGGGAAACTTGTTGTGGATAAACCGGAACACCTCCTTTACGAGACGACAAGTATTTTATAGAAATAAATTTAACCGGACAAGGAAGGAAGTTGTCTTGAAGCACCGTAGTCCATAACTTAAACAAAATTCCACTTAAATCTTGTAAATATTAGCATCAATAAGCTTCATATTATCTGCTAATTATGGTAATTGGAAAATACATATAATTTAAGTATGGGAAATACTGAGCATAATCGACCCGTTTTATAACAATACGAATACATTTGCTTAAGTGTTTTGTGTAATATAATTAGGCTGGTTCGATTTTCATTAATTTTGTAAGGAAATGATCGTAAAGAGATTTTACGAGCTGGTTTCACATCCTGATCCACATCCTGAGTTTGGAATGGAAAAAAAAATTTACATCCAATAATCCTTGATACCCATTTTTCCCGAGTGTTTTCATTTTTTTTTTGGTTCCAAATTTTTTTCTTAAACATTTTTTTTTTGGAATTTTGGAATTTTTTTTCAAAATTTTTCAAATTTTTGAAATTTCTTATTTACTCCAAAAAATCCGTTTTTAAAATATTTTTTTTTCAAACAATTTCGATCCAAAATCGATCCACTCTAATTTCTATATACTCAATTATTATAATTCTAATAAACTTCCATAGAATTTTTTAATAAAGCCAAATCAATTTCATTTCATATACTTTAATCATCAAAAGTGATATATTTACCATCTCCTAAGTATACTTTTGTATTTCAAGAGATCACTTAAGAGTTTATCGGCTGTAAAAGATGGGAAAATGGAGGAAAAATGAAGGAAAAAAACTGAGAGGGTGCACTATTGTTTCTATTTTTAAAATAAAATATGAATGATGTTTTTCAGATGCAAATAAAAATGGTAGTAAAATTGTAATTTTGTGAAGATGTCTGGGAAGAAAAATCAATAACTTTACAATTCCGGTACATTTTCGAATGTAATAAAATATGTACGTATTTTACCATTACCGCATACCCGCGCATATTATGTAATGTATTTTCTTGGGATAGGCTCGTTGACAAAGAACTGGAGGCCTTAGAGAGTGGAAAATGGTAATCAATGTCAAATTATTTTACATTCTTTGGGACGAGAGAAGCTTAGCGATCCATACGACGACTTATCATCACGATGGATAATTAATAAAAGAAATGCCTATTTTTCCTACATGTAGCCCATAATGTGCCACTAGTCCATTCGAATCATTGTGGCGAAATTTTATTCTAATTGGGAGCCGGTTTGTAAGGTTGGAAACATTGAATATTTTCTGGTATATGCGAGGGTATATGTACCGTTTTTATTGTGTACCCCATAAAATCGAGAATTAAATTTTTTGAAAAAGTTTATTCCACAATTTCCTCACTCTACCCAAAGGTTTAATTTTACATCATTAGATTTTCCCATTCCGGAACAGAATTTTCCGG
>JANTOP010006672.1:28422-65616 GCA_027564815.1 Symmerus nobilis
GAAGATTATCAGGAACATTCTGTAAAATTCTCAGTTCAACTAAAATTAATTTTATTCCAAATGCGATAAAACCAACGGATTCTATGCCATGTCGGCGAATTAACACCAGCTAATTCTCTAATAATACGGTAAAATATTATGATAAAGCTAGAAAACGCCTGGAAAATTGATAACATTTCTGAAAAGTAGGAATAGTCTCGATCAAATTGGGAGAAGACCGAAAAAATTAAAAAAAATCTCCAAATTCCAAATAAATAGGAAAGAGTCGCGAGAAGCAATGAAAATTTGGAAACAGAAGAATATATATTCGGAAAAAATCGGAGAAGTTCGAAAATATCTGGGTAACATCTAGAAAGGTTCTCCGTAAGTAAGAAAAAAATCGTTAAAATTTGGACGGAATTTTTCGAAGCATTTTAAAAATATAAGTTATGTAGGGACCGTCTGAAAGCAGGGGGTTATTTTTTTTTTTAAAAACTCCTTATCGAACGCTTAGGTTTAATTTTGCATATTCACATTTTCCCATTTCTTAAGAAAATTTCCCGGATATTTAAGTAGTTCACGAGACTGTCAAAAATAACAAGAAATAAATTTCAAAATGGTTGATTTTTTGAAAAATTTTTATTAATTAAATCCCGTCACTAAACAATTTTTCTAATCTAAGTAATTCTAAGTAAATTAACGATTATTTTATAAATTTATAATTAGTTAAAAGCTTTCAGTAAGCTTTTTTATTCTTTAGAAAGCTTTTGTTAAAGACAATTTTATGGTAACATGAAATTGTTTGCATTTGGATTGAAAATAGATTTCAAAACGTATAAAATTATATCTAAAACTTTAAGCTTTTTGTGAGCTTTTGAGTTTTCGCCGAGCTTTTCATGGAAAATCTCAAATTTCATTTGAATTAAATTAATCGGATAAGAAATAGACTTCAAAAATACCAATTTTAGTTTTAATTAAAAGCTTTCAGTAAGCTTTTTTATTGTTTTGAAAGCTTTTGTTGGAGAAAATTCTATATGTTGTAATTCGGTATATTCTTTGTATCGTCATCAGCCAATTCTTATATTGTATAGAGGAGATACGTTTAAAATTAATTAATCGAATTAATTAAATTGATTATTTTGTGGTATAACTATCAACCGTTTTTGTAGTGTGGCCCCATAAAATCGTAGGGTTAATTTTTTGAGAAAGTTTGTTCCACAATTTCCCCACCGAACCGATGTATGTTGCATCATACGAATAATTCCCGATTCCTGATTCAAATTTGATTTTGAAAGATAAAAATTTATCAAAAACCTTACATTAAATTAGATTAGATAAATATTTATTTGATTTTTTTACAACACGATTTTTGGCGGATTTTCGGACCGAAGAATTGGATCGGATGGATCCTCTGGTACCGTTTCGAAGCTCATCAAAGATTGGTCATCATTTGACCCATTCAACACCGGAACGGACGAAATGTCTCAATAAATAATTATAATTTCAATCATTTATTGTTAATAACAAATTATTTTTGAATTAGTCACTAACGCATAATATTTTATCTTTAGTATATTACTCTAAAATTAGTTAATTTAATTACCGAGATAAATTGTATTCATTTAATAAAATTAGATAAGATAAGTAAATAGAGATTATATTCAATATTTTTATGAATTTTTATTTAATTAATTTAAGAAATATTTATAAGCTTATTTATTCCTTTATAGCAATTAAATATTGCAGATTTCAGATTGGAGTAATATCATGTTGGCAAGCAGATCCTGCAACGGGTATCCAGAAATCCAATTTAGACAATAATAACTAGTTTTAGTTCATAATTTTATTTTATTTTTTTTCCTATTCAATTAAACAAATCATTTACCGGTAAATTATTTACCTTTATATCAACCACACCATTATTGATTTTCATGACTTTCACAATATTAAATATAAACTATTTATATAATAAGTATATAATTTGCCATTAAAGTAAAACGGCCTTGATGATAAATGTCAAAAGTATTATATTAAAATTAAAATTTAATTGACATTTTAAAATAATTGAAAATTGAAAAGTAATTAATTGGCTCAACATTTTTGTTTGTTTTGTTAATTTTTTTTTTTTTTTGAAGAGAAATCGAAATAATAAATAAAGTCATTGACTTAATGAAAATAAGTAAATTGAAACCATAAGATGAAAAAGAAAAATATTATTCTTATATACAAATAACATTTAATATTATATTTTAAGATATACCAGTTCCGAAGTCGTGAAATTATGTAACGTAATTCAGATGTTGGAAATTACCAACGAAACCACTTAAAAATAAATTTAACAAAACTGTATGCCAAATGATCTTCGATTTTCCCATACCACCTTTTTGATTTCGAATTTCGATGGACGATACGTACCATTTTTTCGGTTTCGATATCGATTTTGAATTTCGAACAGTCGGAAATTAATTTGTTGTGGGTAGATTGTGTCTAACTATTTTTTTTCTTGTTATTCCAGCACTGAGTACATAGCCTTGTATGTAGGTTGATTGTAATTGTTTTGTAATAAAAAAAATAAATATTGACGGATATGATTTTATCCCACAAAAGTAATTAATTTATTTTGATGTTTTTTGTTATTGTAAAAATTTATTTTGATTACATTATAAATTAAGTATTAGATAAAAATGTTAATTAGTTATAATAACATAATAATATTAGGTAATAAGAATGGGCTAGATAATGGACCAGTTATAATATTTGATATCCGAGAAAATGATATTAATTTCCTAACAGAATAAAAGATTTAATTTTAAGAAAACGATATTTTCAAGGTGCTAGGTAATCCATAGATAACAATTAAATTTCTTTGTAATGGAAGCCTTGCGATTAGACAGTCTGGAGTCTAAAATTATATATAAAAACAATCAGGGAATTTAATTTTAATTTTCTATTTTCAGTTCGTAGAATATTTTTTTTAGATTTGGTAGCTGTTTGGGGGCAAGGTAAATGCCCCCATTAATTTTGAATGATAAAATATTCGTCTCAGATTCCTAACAATGAAATTGTATAGATTTCTTACTACCCAGTTCCGTGACTAAAGCCGTTAAAAGATAAAATTAATTATCTAGTAAAATGATACGGGCTGAGACGTCTTATCTATAAAATGTAATAGATACAATAAAATAGAACTCGAACAAGCGATTTGTAAGAAAATTGGGAAGCATACCTTTTTCCAGCCATTTTCTATTAAAATTATTATTTATACAATCAGCTTAAAGGCATCTTATATCCATCATTTATATTTGAATAAAGAAAATAAATAAAAAAACATTTATAAACATTGTTGAAACAGAAACGAAACATTTAATGACTATTTCGAAAGGGAAATGCTACTGGAAAAAAAAAGAATACAAAATTTCCATAATAACACCATCCATTATTCATTTTTATTTAAATTAGAAATATTGTGTATATACGATTAAATAAAAATAAATACAGAATTTTTTAAACGACATTGAACTTTATTAAAATATTAAAATGTCGTAAGGGGGATTCCCCCATCCAACCATTCACAAACTTGTTAACACGATCAAGAGGTTATAATTTGAAACTGGATTATTGTAATTCGTCCTGAAAAGAAATAGTTAAAATTATGTGGGTTTTAGTACATTAAATAATTAATATTAATTACCCATTAATGTTTTCGTTTTTAAATTTTATCTAGTTTTTTAAAGAAATAAATTGAATTTATTTATAAGAATTTACATTTGTAATTAAATTATTTTGAAGCGTATAATTAGTTAAAAAATAAAATTGTTATAAATTAATTTTATTTTAATAGATTTTTCAATAATTTAATTTTGTATTATAAAGAATATGTATTACCGCAAAATTGTGTAAAGGAATTAGTTTAGCCTGTTCCTCAAAAACATGTCTTTTCGAAGTTAAATTTGAAGTTTCACCTGCCCATTGATTTTATATTTAAAGAATCTATAGAGTATAGTTTTTTTATAATTTTTTGAATTAATTTTATTAAAATTGGTTAATAAAATGTAAATTATTATTATTAAAGATAATGTTAAATTAGATACGATACAATTGAAGAATAAATAAAATTAAAACTCCACCAATAAAAATTAAAAATTAAATCTAAAAAGCTAAAAACATTGGGAAACAAATCCCTTTATTAAACTAATAAGGATTGTTTGAATTAATAAATTTAATCCTAATAATTTGTCATTGTTTTGGAGATTAATGATAAGAAATTTAAAATATATGTTTTGAAGCGACACCCTGACCTAATTGCATTGATAAATCATCCAAGTATTCCTCTGTTTGAACTAATTAGGAAAATTATCCAAATTATAGGTGTATTTCTGAAAAATACCCATTTTTTTGGTATCGAGTCCTGTAAATTCAAGGGATCAATTTCTCAAAAAAGTTCGGTTTATTATTTCCTTACTGAACGTTTAGATTTAATATTGCAATATAAGATTTTCCGATTTCCTAACGGAATTTTTCGGTAATTTACGACTTTTGGAAGACTCTATCAAATTAACGGTTCGCATAATTTTTTTCCCAAAATCACGAGAAATGGTTCATTTCTTCCAAAAATGTTGAAAATTTCTAACTTATTAAGAAATGATTTGCCATCATTAGATTAGAATTTTTTTTTAATAATTTTTTTTTCGATAAATTTTATCGTTTTTATTTATTTTCTTAAAATTCGATTTTTGACGACATTCAAAAAATATATGTTGTATGGGGATCCCCTGATCTTATGATATTCTGAGATCACCCAAGTATTCCCCTATTTGAATACATTTCATAATTTTCAAATCTTTAATTTTCCAGGAAAATTTAATGCATTTTCCTGAACAGTAACCTTTTTCTGTTGTACCTTTCTATCCACCTCTATAAAATCAGTGGGTTAATTTCTTAAAAGTTTGCTTTGAAATTACCTATCATCTCTGAAGCCTTAGTTTAAATTTGCATAATTAGATTTTTTGAATTTTCCAGAAATTTAAATTTTTTTTAAAGACTCCGATGAATTTTATAAAATCGATTTTTTGGAGATAGATTTTTTTCCAAAAAATAAATAAATCATGATGGGTTGATTTTTTCAAAAAACATGTCTAAACAAAATGTTTTCGTTAATTACGTAGAAATAATTTGGCATCATTTGATTAGGATATTTTTGTGAGGGGAACCTCTGATTTTTTGGTATTGATAAATCACCCAAGTATTCCCCTGGTCACGTCCATTTCAAAATTATTAAATTTAGAATTTTCCGGGGGAATTATAAGCGAAAATCAGAATCCGATCCAAAAATTTTGTCAATTTTTTTTACCAAAAAGAAATCTCAAAATTTGACTTTAAAAAAATTAATTTTCAAATAATTGCTGCACATTCAATTAGATGAGTAATTCTTTTTTGAATTTTGTTTTTATAGAAATTGCTAGAAAAATTTCAACAAAAATCTATCGAGTTTATTTGACTTTCTATAAAATCGATTTTTGACGGTATTTTCAGAACGTTCCTTTTTAACAGATTATAACGTCAAAATGGATTGGTAGATTAAGATTAAATTTACAATATAAAGATATGGATATCTTGTCAGTATTCTAAAATTTATTTCGTCAAATTCTCTGCTACCGTTTCAAAGTTAGAGCTTATCAAATATTGGGGATAATAATTCTCCTAATAATAATTCTTTATACTAATTGTAGCTGGAATTTTAAGCTATTAGCTATTTAATTAGAATAGTTATAAAATCTTAAATTTCTTATTCTTTAGTATTTATCTAATACATGCTAATATTCATATTCATTAGCTTAAATGCTTTCTGTTTTGTATACAATCTCCTAAACGCCCTATAATTGTTTTTTTACTTGCTGTGTATCTTAATTCAATTATTTATACACTTGCACTAAACAGTAATTTATTATTGGTGTGTTGTGGTTTCGAATATACAGCCTAGTGTAAGACATGTATCATGTGGTTTAATGACCTTTTTGTAGCAAATATCTTACTGTATATTTTTGCACGATATATGCCTCGCCGGTATATACACAAATATGTTTTAGATTTTCTGTTTAAAAAGTAAGATAGTTAATACCCGAAATTCAAATTTTTGAAATTTGATTTCCATCAAACCAACGATTTTATCGAAATTTCGGAAATAATTATAAGAATAACAAATTAATGAGGTTAAAATTTTGCGATAATTTTTAGTCGAATTACTATTATATAAAATTACGTAAATGATAAGAATAAGGAGAATACAATTAATAAATCTTAAATTTAACTAAATTTCAATTTATAGCGATGAAATAAAACGTATACGCAAACAAAAATTGTTAATGAATCAAGAAGTAATTTATTTGCTTTCTGCCTCTTTTTATCTACAATACTGATTACGATAATTAGATTAATTTTTATTGCTGTTTAGTTTAAGGATTTAAATACGAAAATAAAAACAATAATTATTCCATTCAATTTAGAATTAACAGTGCCGAAATTAACGGGTTGCTGTATACTTTCAATTTCACCATTTAAAATTATTACTATTTTAATTTTATGCTCTTCTTCACATTCACTTACATTTTTTATTTTAAAAATGAAATAAAGAAGATATTAAATCATTATTAAAATAATTAATTATAATCGATTACGATTATGAAGTATTAATTTGTAACAAATTATAATAATTAGAAAATTGTTTGAATACAATTATTCGGTCAATGAATTTTAAATTATGAATAATTAATTATTAAATAAACAGAGAATGAATATGAAAGATGATATTTCCCATATATCACCAAATGTTATTGTTTAAATAATTATTCTATAAATATAATTTAATTATATAATAAATGGATTTTGTTATTTAAATTTAAGATTTATTTATAAAAATTACATAAATAAAATTTATGTCTATAATATTTATTTTTTATTATGTTAATTTTAATCTTTAAAAATTATCTATTACATATTAATTTTTTTCCTTGTTTTAATTTTTATTTTTAAATTGATAGCGATGTTGGCTGCGATAAATAAAGGTTACAAGCCTCTGATCGATTTTTATTTTATTTTCATTCATTTCTCTTATCAATTTGTTCGTTTTTACTTCAATGAAATTTATATTATATGTAACCACGCTTCTTATCTAATTTTATTAATTTTAAGGCAGCCTAAAAAGTTCTATTTTAAATCGAATCGATAAAAAATAAGCTTTATATGTTTATTAAGTTGACATCACGTCTCATTTGGATGTATTGGGACGTGATATTTAAATTTAAGTTCACTTGACTTAGAAAACTTTTTAATTATCCCCTCGGATTTATTTTGATTAGAAGCCTTAATGGCGAGGCAGGCGACGAAAGCATGATTAATTATCATTGAATCGTCGATTAGATTTTTTTTTATTTAAGGCGAAACTTTATAATTAGGCATACCCAATTACAAATGCAGGATTAACCGGTTGTGTCCGGTGATATACACACGATTAATTTTTTTTCCGGTGAAATAGTCTAGAATGAATTAATTCTTATCAAATTAATTTAATTTCAGAGAACCTTCAAATTATTATTTTTAAATGATAATTTTATTACAAATATAATTTAGATGATGTTGTTTGGATCAGACATTTCGTCCTCTTTTAAATTTTTTAAATTATTTTTCCGGCTAAATGGGGCAAATTTTAGTCAGACTTGGCTGAATGATTCCGTCAATTATGTTTAGCTTTTTAATTAAAAGAAGGCATCTTCTTTGTATACAATTTTTTCAGATATCTGAAAGACCATTGATCGCAACGATCTTAAAGTCTTTAGAAGTCTTATAACAAATATCTATCTGTCCGTACACCAATTTTGGATTCCAAAAAACGTTGCTAAGACGTAAAAAAAAATCCCAAAAATATCCTTAAAAATGTCTGAATATTGAAAAATTGAAATTTTACTAATCGATTTTTGACGGAATTTTAAAAATATGAGTTGGAAGGGGCCCATATCTTAAGGTGGCAATAGATCACCCAAATAATACCCTATTTGAATTGATTTCGAAATTTTAAAATTTCTAATTTCCCAGAAAATTATAAGCCTTTTCTGTAAAAAGAACCCATTTTCCTGTAGTTTTTTTTATATCAACCCCTATAAAATCAGGGGGTTATTTTTTGGAAAAAATTTGCTATACTATTTTCTTACATCACATAGGTTTAATTCTTCGTAACCCAATTTCGGATTCTTCAACAAATTTCCCAGAAATTTAAGTTTTTCATGAGACTGTCAAATCTTCCATGGATTTATTTTTATTAGAAAAAAAGATTAATTTTTTCTCCGAAAAAAAATTTAAATTTGGAATAAAATTTCTTAACAAAATCTCATCGCTAATTATTTAGAAATATTTTGACGTCATTAGATAAGTAAATTTTGGAAACTTTCTCTGTATCATTTTACGAAAATATTACCTAGAGGCCTGCAATATTTTTCAGGGGTACCTTAGGTAGACTTAGAGTAATTTCTAATAAATTTTTAAAAGATTTTTATTTCTGACATTTTCGGATTCAAAAATAAGATAATATTTTGACCTCTAACTCCCCAAAACATTTTCTTTGCTGGATAATTTTTCTAATCTAGAAGAATTATCGCTCTTAGATCGGCTGAATGATACTTTAAAAAAATTCAAAATATTAAACCCTTTCATGACGGATTCAAATTAAATAAAAAATTTGATAAGCCAAATGTTAGCAGGAGGGGGGTTCCCCATTACCCAATCAAACAAATTTCTTTATTTTTACGCTTAATTAAATTTCTACCATTTTTTAATCTTATTTTGTCTCCGCCAATTTTTGTTTAATTCAATCGATATTTTTGATTGTTTTTATTGATTATCATCGATCCATGTCGTTTACATTTCTCGATCAAAATAAAAAGCAAGCTAATTGCAGAGAAAGAAATTTAAAAAAATTAAAAATAAAAAGAAAACGTATACATGGTAATTTTGCAATTATTTCAATTTTTTTTTTTTTTATTATTATTTTTTGATGAATTAATGAAAAGAAATAAATAAATAAAAGGAAAAGAAAGTATTTAAATTTATTTAATTAATTAAGGGGTTCTTCTTCTAAATACATTTTTAAAATTAATAATTAATTTAATTTATTTATTTGTAGACGTCAACTAATCATCTGAGAAGTAATCTGAAAAAGATCTCGTTGACCCAATATGGATCATCACCACCATTCGATACATGAACCAGCTGGCGGACCGAAAGTATCCCAAATAGCGAATTTATTTCAACGGCAACCGGTCGATAATATGGTCGATCATTCGGATATTGATAGTCAACATCATTCCGAATCAATAGCGGGTGTTGTCCGCACCGAATCCCATTCGACTCGGTTCAATAATGCGCGAGCACTGTTCGAGAAGTTAGGCGTTGAGAATCGTGTGATTCGACCATCAGCGCTCAGCCTAAAAATGACAAATAGTAATAGTCGTGAAGATAATTTAAATGATTGTAGTCCGGAACGGACAAATAATCGAACCCCATCACCGAAACGTACCCTGTACTCTGCGATCGGAAATAATAATAATAATAATGGGATAACGAATGGTATAACGAAACGGGATCCAACAAAAATCCATAACGTTTCGAGGTATAAATCATCCGATAAGCCAGAGAAACCGGAAAAACCGGAACGGAAATTCAATTCGAAGGAGCTAATTGAAAAGCAGAAAAATTGGACATCACATTTTACGAAATCGAAACCGACCCGTTTCAATAGCGATCCGAATCGTTGTGATATAATTCGTACCGTACCCGGAACCGGTCTATATTCTGGAAATGAAATGACTGCATCATCCAAAGATATCACCCCCCAACCAGTACAAATTCGTACCGTACCACAACCATCCCATCACATCACCACCCGATCATCATTCGATTCACCAGCCAGTCCAACAATCCGTCCCGAATCACCAACACCACCCAGCCCACCAAAAAGACACCATACCATCACATCAAATGCAGCCCCCGAAATTAAATTACGATCCACATCAAAACAATCCACAATTCTACCGGTTAATGGGAGCCCAATCAAGCAACCACCACCACCGATCCCACAAAATAAACCGATCATTCAAAGTCCAACGAAAAGTCAACCGAATCATTTCCATCATCGTCCACATCCACATTCCAACGATACAAATCCAATTAACACCACAAATGGGACCATTAATGGTTTACAGAAGTTCGGGATACGAAAACGTTCGATGGATGGACCGATTAGTCCACCGAATGTTCCACCACCATCCCCACCCGAATATGCGCAGGTTAAGAAACCATCTATCGATTTGGGTTGTGCATCACCACCACCGTTACCCGTTAGTTCATCACCATCACCAGCACAATCATCCGGACCATCGAGTCCGAATCATACGGAGGATGAGAAGCAGGAAAATGAATCGAATGAGAAGACGAATCGAGATGAACGTAAGTATTTAATTATCACACAATACATTGATGATATATAACCTCTGTCTTAGTTTATAATTTTAGATTATTACTTGAATTTCGAAGCGCTGTGTTACGCTTCATGCGTTGAAGATAAGTTTACATTAAGTAAATATAAATATTCGCGGATTGCATAAACACAGGAAAATTGGCAGATTTAATATTTTTATTTAATCCAATTGAATGATTGTAGGTAAATTATGAAGATATAAATTGGATGTACAGTCAATCCAAATTTTCAGAATGTACCGTGTCTCTGTTGACCGACCTTACTGCTTGGCAGCCATAGAGTTTCTGAAATATGTCAGCCTTAATTTTAATATCATTTTAACTACCGAAATTTCGTCTATGTCGGAGAGATTTTGATTAATTTTAATAATTTTAAGTTAGGAAATTAAAAAATATAAATTAAAGGAAAAGGAGATGAAATTATTGTTATTTTGGACGAAAATGACCCCGGTAAAACCGGCTGTCTATTCGTTAGTTCTTAAGCTAAACTCCTAAAATTTGGTTTATTTATTTATGCATTTTCAATAAGAAAATTTCGTGTAATTAAATATTGAAATTGACTGAACGCTTGACTTATGAAATTTTTGGGCTAAAGACCATGTGGTCAGATTACTACAAAATTGTTAAAATTCCAAATATACAGACACAAAAAAATTATTCTTTAATATTCAAATGAAATTTAATTTCGACGAATTTCATCATTCGTCTTGTTGGGTCATCTATCCACGAGTTCCAGCTCTTTTCTGAAAAAAAAACGTTTACTTTCAAATTTAAATAAATAATTTAAAGAAAACTTACACTTGGTGGTCGTAATTTCGTTTCTTTTATTTTTATTATTTATTATTAATTGGTTAAATTTTAAAATTCGGCTGAATTTTATATTAAATATTTATAATTATCTAAATAAAAAATTCTGGAAGTCAAGAAGTTCTTTAACTCAAAATTACTTCTATCGCATATATTCAACTAGTCGTAGTTTCAATAAAACATTCCCAGAAACCAGTAAAAAATTATACAAATGAAAATTTGAAAATATCAGACAATTTTCATTTTCATTTTTATGATAATTTTGAGATTTTAATTCGAAAATAAAAAAAAAAAATTTCAAATTCTTGAAAAATTGGATTATTTAATGAAAATCGGATAATTTTATTGAAATTGGAACATTTTATAAAAATTTGAAAATTATTAGCAAAGAAAAAGTCGAAAAATGTAATAACTTTTCAAAATTGATATAACTGAAACTCATTTTTTTAAGAAAAATATTTGTTCCATTTAGCTGAACCTATTTTTTTGTAAACTTAACGAGCTATGCTAGAAACTAATTTCATGGGTTTGGGATAAAAAATTATTTGAGGGAGTTAAGGCGTGGTAACAGAAATTTCTTAATATCTGCAGCAGCAATAACAGCAGAGTACATCTGCTGTTTTTATGGTGTATCCTCATCAAATCTGGGGGGTTATTTTTCTTTTAAAAACTTGTTCTACAATTTCGTCACTGTATCCTTAGATTTCATTTCTAACAATCAGATTTTCTGGTTCCGTAATATAATTTTTTTGGAAATTTAAATTTTCCGGGGGCCGGTCAAAGAAATTGTATAAAACCCAAATTTTTCTCCACAACAAAAGGGTGATTTTTTCAAAAACAAAAATCTTTTATTAATCATTTTGGGATCATTGGATTAGCAATTTTTTAAAAAAAATTTCCTTCGAACAAACGAACGAAAATTGATTGAATTTATTGTTTTTTTTTGCAAGTCGGTTTTTGACTTAATAAAAAAAATATATGTTGGGGGGGGGGGGGCGACAATTCTGAAGATCGATTTCTGAAGATTAGAAAAATTTATAAAAATCGGATTTTTTTAAAAAAAATTAAAAAATGCCTTGAAACCAAAACATTTGATGAAAATTGGAATTTAATTTTGGAATTTAATTTTGGAGTTCCGAATTTGATTTAATTTATTGATTTTCAAGAAATGTTCTGATTTTTATAAAATTTCCTGATTGAGATCCAATCCAGTGACGGCCGGATTCGTGAGATAGAAAGCACAATTCGATTATTACTACTAAAGATTGTTCTTATGCTATGAACACACTAAAGAAGTTAGATGAGTTGATAGGTTCACAGATATTTATTTTGGGTGATTGAAAAAATGGATGAAAAAATATCCGCAACTACCTAAAATCATTTTTAAATCCTATACCTCTATTGACAGTATATCGACTGTCTTAATATTTATATATTTAAGAAACGTCCGAGACGCTTGTCTTTTCCCTATCCTCGACTTTGATTATTACCTTGTCAGATGTAGAGGGTTTTCTTTAAAAACATTCTGTAATAAAATTCAATGAAATTATAGTTTTTTTTTGTTTTATTTAATTTAAATGTGTACGTTACGACTTGCAGCATGCACATTTATAATTCTCTTAATAAACGAACATATGGATGAATATATAAATTTTTTATATTAATAAAATTTGTTTAACTGTAAATGAAACAGTATTATAAATGGACTTTTATTTTTAGTTTTGTGCATATGCGCACAGGCTTTGATGCGCAGACCCGCTAAAAAACGCTAAACGCCGGCATTAAGAACTGACTGGCTGGCCTGCGAGAGACAAAACAATTTCATCTAGTTTCGGTTGGTTGGTGGATCTGTTCTTTTCATTGCCGTACGCGAATTATTTATCTTAATGTTGGTTTTTATACCATTTTGGACTTAAGACATTTTTTTTTGTCTGAATAGATGGAAAATATTTGGTGGAATTAAGTGAAAGTGATTAAAATATTTTAATTTAAATCTATTAAAATTGTTTTGGTTATTATACATTTACTTTAATATCACGAACTCCATCATATTCATTTCATTTTCGCATATAAAATGCATCCAGTAAATCTAAATTAAAAGAATTGATTGTCCGTTGAACATCTTTAATCATATTTAAGTGAAGATGAATGGGAATGTCTTGAATATTTTATTAGGATGTAAAAGATAGTTAAATAGATAGAAGAGACAAGTAGATAGTTTGTTAGGTTCATTTAAACAATTTTTTTTCCAAACGTTTCTATTAGTGAGAGTCATTAAAGAAATAAAAAGTCGTAAGTGAGTTGCGCACATAACATAATAATTTTTTTTTTGACAAAAATCACGCAGGATGTGTTAAACATTTTTTAATTATTTCTTTCTTTTTTTTCGGTTTTACGCTTCGGTTTTAAGAAGTGGGAAACTCTTAAAAGTTTAATGACTTTTGCAACATCATTCAGTAAAAGAAAAAAAAAATAGAAAATAGAAAATTACTTAATAGTAAAACCAGGGAGGAGAGACTATATAAATTTTGCCCATTCGGTTTGAAATGACAATTTTTTCGTAAGTCGAAAAATAAAATGTCTGAATGCAAAATATATTAGGAATTTATTTTTAGAATTGTTTATATTGCAATACGGTGTCTGTCTATTTTAATTCACCTTTTATCTGAGTCTGATTTTCTGGAATGACAGTACATTTTTGTGGATAACCACTTAGGGTTGGCGATCGATTTCATGGGATTTCTTACAATTCGATTGTTTACTGATTTTAAAAAATAGATGTTGTTAGGGGACACCCTCACCTTATAGTATTGATAGATCGCCCAAGTCATCCTCTGTTCGAAACAATTTCTTAATTATAAAATTTTAATTTTTCCGGAAAATCATAAGTCTTTTCCCGAAAAGTAGCCATTTTACTGTATTGTACCCTTCTATTGACCTCTATAAAATCCGGGGGTTGATTTTTTTTAAGAAAATTGATTTTACAATTTCCTAGCTAAACCCTTGGGTTTAATTTCGCATAATTAGATTTTCCAATTCCGCAATCGATTTTTCCGGAAATTTTAAATAAAATCGATGGTTTTTAAAAAAATAAGTATTCAAAGGGTTGATTTAAAAAAAATGTATTAAACAGAATCTATCGATTCTTTAATTACTTAGAAATAATTTGGCGTAATTACATTATCAAATGTCTGAAATTTTTTCTTTATCGAAATTAATCGACAAATTTGGGAGAAAAATCGATCGATTTTGTTTGTTTTGTTGTTACCCGATGTTTGGATTCGGGTAAAGGTAGAGAAAAGTCGGAAAAAGTCCGAAAAAGTCATGGAAATGGGACTTGGGACAAGTTGGGTATACTCGGAACAAGGCAGATAAATTACCGTATTTTTGATGGTATTTTAAAAATATATGTGGGTAATTGGAATGGAATCCTCTATCTTAAGGTCAATCAAATCACCTCTTATTTCGATCCAAGATTTGAACGGATTGTTTTAACGAAATCTTTAAATAAAGTTATAAAGAGCCAAGAAAAGTTCGTAAAAGTCTAAAGAAAAGTTTGCAATAGTCTGAAAAGAGTGGGAAAAATAGAGGGTAAAATTAGAAAATGGTCGAAATAATGCGGTAAATAGTCTGAAGTCAGAAAAATCTCACGGAACCCGATTTCTTCCCAATTTTCCTGACATTTTATCAGATTAACTTTCGCCTTTTTCTCTGTCTTTTCCCAACAATTTTTTAATTTGATTTTCGCAATATTTTTGAAATGAGGAAATTTCAATGTGCGGGCAGGGAAGATTCGAAAAAGTTTTTAGAGTTTTAAGAAAAATTATAGGACTGTTCAAAGCGTCTTCAATTTTACGTCGGCTATGTTATTTAACCATATTACCTTTGGCCACTTTTTCCAAAATTTTTACCGATTTATCCAGGCTATTTCCCGATTATTTCAGGACTTTACAGATTTTTCCAAAATTTGACGACACTTTCTCGATTTTCTTGTTTTTAGTAGGATTTCTTAGCCTTTTCCCGACCGAAAATGATCTAATTTTTCTACATCGTTCCCAACATTTTACTAAGTTTGTCCAATTTTTTTAATTTAGTCCGAATTTTCCCAGATTTTTTTTGAACATTTTCGGACTCTTCCCAATTTATTTGCAGATTATTTTTATATTCTTCCAGAAATTTGTGATTTTTACCCGACTTCTCTCTGAATTTTCCTAAATGTTCCTAGACTTTTTTGAACACTTTGAACTTTTGTCGATTTTTCTTTATTTTTATGATTTTACCGACATTTTCTCGGACTTTTCAGGATTTTTCTTGCATTTTTACTAATGTCCTCGAACTTGTTCGAATATCTACGAATATTATTCATAAGAATTTCCCCGTAGAGTTGAGGTCCCAAAATAATCTAAATTAATCCTGTAACGAAGGAAGATATAGAAACCTTCAGTTTTAATTGAATTTTATGAAAGTCACAAAACTTTGAAAATCCGTTAATTTTATAAAATTCCAATTTTCAAAAAAATTTCGTAAATTTCGACAAAAAAAACCGAAAATTTTTTTTTATGAAAATTTGGAAAATGTTTTAAAATTCGTAAAGTTTTTTCGTAAATATAAGCTTTCAATGAGCTTTCGCGATTTTTTAAGCTTTTTTTGGGAAAATTTGAAATTTCGTTAAAGGATCGTTATTTGGATAGAAAATAGATTTGAAAACGTAAAAAATGAAGTTCGAAACTTAGAGCTTTCGTTGGGCTTTTAATAGTTTGAATAAGCTTTCTGCGAGAATTCCATATTTCATTTAAATTTAATGAATGGGATAAAAATTCGATCCCAAATTATATAAATTGACATTTTAATTCTAAGCTTTCAATGAGCTTTCGAGATTTTTGAAGCTTTTTTTTGGGAAAATTTGAAATTTCGTTAAAGGATCGTTATCTGGATAGAAAATACATTTATAACCGTTTTAATGTTTTAAAATATTTTAAAATTCGTAAAATACATCAAATCGGAACAAAGAATATTGTTACCCGTTGTCAATAATTGGCCAAGAAAGAAAGAAGAAATTTGTATGTTTAGGCGTTTGGGGGTCTGTTCAGACATACCAATTGCAAAATGTTCGATTTTTGTAGACCGATATAAGTTAGAATATTAATTAACAGACCAACATGTATTTAATTATTTAAATAATTTTTTAATTGTAATATTTGTTAATTTTCCCTGCAATTTTTGTAAATTTGCAGTATAAATATTAAATCTGGTTATCTTGTAAATTTAAAGAGACGTATGTCCCTTGAAAATTTAACTTTCAAGTCCTTTGTTTCTGTATTAGTTCGGGTTGTTTGAATTGTATTAAGACAGATATTTCGGTATTTAATTAATTTTCTATTAAATTATTAATAAATCCAGTTTGTTTAATCGGAAATATCTGTCATCCAAATTCATAAATATCAGATCAAATTTATAGAATAAAAAAATATTAAAATGCAATATTGAAATTTATTTCATAAATAAAACCGGTGCCAGATCGATTTTTATTATTCGAGATACGGACAGAGATGATAATTTGGCGTATCGCGGTTCTCGAAAGGCCATATTCCTATGAATTTCGTCTATCGCTGCGAAAATAGTTTTATCTTTTTATTTTATTTTTCATCATTTTCGTCTTGACCTATTTATAATTTTATTTACATTTTCTTATATATACATAATATTATCATGATTTATTTACTAATTAAATTAATTTGACGCCATCGTTTAAAGAGAGATTTTTATTCGGTAATTATGTTGCTCTTCTATTTCGCCCAACAAAACAATTTGTTGATGGAATTATTAGCGATCAACAAACATCGTTAAAAGTCCTTAAGAGATAAATATCAAATCTTATGATTTTTTTATGTCGGAGAAAAGCTATTAAAATTTTCATTCAATAGATTTTCTTTGTGAAACGATTTTCTTTGGTTATTAATAAGTTGTTGATTCTTTTCTTTTTTTTCTCTCGATTTTTTTTTGCCTTTCTTACAAATCCATTGACCTTCAACTCTTTTACTCAACCAGATTCCGTTAATGTTAAACATGAAACCGGTAACGGAAAATTTATGAAGTGTTGAAACACATTATGAGTATGACGTCCAAACACTGTAATGAATCAGATAAAATGACCGTTTCTTGGGAAATAAATCTATGCTTTGTAACGGTGATTTCTCAAAGATTGTCTTAAGTCTCTTTACGATATAAAATGACAAGTTTTCGATAAGAACGTTTTTGTTGTGGGAAAGTTCTTATTGATAATTATTTTTTTTGCCCTGAATTTTTACAGGGATATTTGTATCACAGTAAATATTTTCTACATATTTTCTTTCCTGATATTTCTGTAGAAACATGAATCAATGAATTTATTTTCGGCCAAGCGACCGTTGATTTTATTTACATCTAATTTCCAAATTGAAAGATATTTTCTTTTTTTACTGTTTACAATTTCAGTTTAAAATTAATAACTTAATTTCGAATTTTACCAATTTTTCTAAATGACTTTTGAATTATTTCTTATCCATCGGACATTCTTCACCGAATTATTGTTTATACGGTTTTTGTATCAATGTTTAATTCGACAGGTGATGGGTGAGTTTTATATTTGGAAAAATTGGTCCGAAGGTGTAAGGTACTGGAAGAATGGTATACCAATTAAGAATATTACCCTGATAGCCAAAAAGGGTTGTGATAGGACATTTACCTATGGTGTATGTACGAAGGCTCGATAAAGCCTTTCTATATTGTCGCGATCGGGACATATGCTACTTTAATATATTTATTAAAGTTTTCGTAATCAATTTTATTTTTATTTCAGGTTTTATCCATTTTATGTAATAATTTTTTAATTAATTCCATAATTTCTGTTCTTGGTTATCCGAACCCGATGTTAATGAAAATATAAAAGCTCCATAAGCAGCAATCACAAAATGATTGAATTGAATTGAATGATTGAAAACCAAAATTTTCGTTCAAAAGTTTCGTGGAAAATTAATACCTGGAACAAATTTTTATATTTCGGTTTTAAATTTATACGTTTTAAAATCTATTTTCTATCCCAATAATTTAACGTCATTGAAATTTAAAATTGTATGTAAAGACCTTTAAAAAACTTCCATTAGCTTATCCAAAGCTTTTAATTAAAATATAATTTTATACATTTACAAATCTATTTTATCTCCCGATAAATAAATTAAATTAAATTGGAAACTTTCGTTAAATAGCTCTGTGATTAAAATCTCTACAAAAGCTTTAATGAATTGAATTGAATTGAAAGGAAATTATCATGAAGGCATTTATTGTCCTTCTTCGTCCTTTCTTGAAAAATTCATCTACGGACCTAGTATTTAGCGTAAATAATTCAATGAGCTTTCGAGATTTTTATCCCTTTGCGAAATTTGAATTTTCGTGAATGGACCGATATTTGGATAGAAAATAGATTTTAAAACGTATAAAATTAAGTTCGAAACTTGAAGCTTTCTTTGAGCTTACAATGAATTGAGAAAGTTTTTTGCGGAAATTTCATATTTCATCTCAATTTTATGAATCGAATAAAAATTAGATTCCAAGTATAAAGAAATGATATTTAAATTTTAAGCTTTCAAATATCTTTTAAGATTTTGTGAGCTTCATTGTGGAAAAAGTTGAAGTTTCGTTAAAGGGCCGTTTTCTGGATAGAAAATAGATTTATAGACGTAAAAAATTAAGTTCGAAACTTAGAGCTTTCGTTGTGCTTTTAATAGTTTGAATAGGTTTTCTGTGAAAGTTCGAAGTAATAATTCGATTCCAAATTATATAATAAAAGGCATTTTAATTTTAAGCTTTCAATGAGCTTTTTTAAGCTTTTTTTTGGGAAAATTTGAAATTTTGTTAAAGGCTCGTTTTCTGGATAGAAAATAGATTTTAAGACGTTAAAAATTAAGTTCGTAACTTAGAGCTTTCGTTGCGCTTTTAATAGCTTGAACAAGCTTTCTACGAAAATTCCATATTTCATTTAAATTTAATGAATGGGTTAAAATTTCGATTCCAAATTATATAAATTGACATTTTAATTTTAAGCTTTCAATAAGCTTTCGAGATTTACCAAGCTTTTTTTGGGAAAATCTGAAATTTTTTTGAAAGATCGTTTTCTAGATGGAAATTAGATTTTAAAACGTTAAAAAATTAAGTTCGATATTTCGAGCTTTCGTTGCGCTTTTAATAGTTTGGATGAGCTTTATGCGAAAATTCCGTATTTCATTTAAAATTAATGAATGGGATAAAATTCGATTCCAAATTATATAAATTGACATTTTAATTTCAAGCTGTCGATGAGCTTTCGAGATTGTTGAAGCTTTTTTCTGGGAAAATTAGAAATTTAGTTAAAGGATCGTTATCTGGATAGCAAATAGGTTTAAAAACGTAAAAAATAAGATCCCGAAAATAAAGCTTTCTGGGAGCTTTTAAGTTTTTTCAGAGCTTTTGTTCGAAAAGTTTAGTTGTGATATTTTTGTATTTTTCCTCAACTAATTTCTAAACTTCCTGCATCATTACATTTTTTTTTTGGATCCGACGTTCACGAATTTTTGATTTTTCTTCCATAAGAGTAATAGTCCTGCCTGAGTAGTATCTACAGAATTAAATTCTAATTAAATTGACTTGTTATGTTTGACTGGTCCTCTATGGTGTTTACTTAAACGGTGAATACCAATTTAATTTAATGCGTGGGTTTACTTAAATATAAAAATACTTCTGAATTTATAAACATACTTATCGTTTTCTTAATATAATTTTTATAAAAACAAAAAGAAATATAAAAAATAAACATAAAATTTACTAGTAAATTTTTGAATATTCATTCACTATAATCTCACATTTTCTATACCAGCAATTATTCGTTATTAAGGAGTTGCTAAATCTATGGGAAAAAATCCCTTAAAATCTATCCGTTCTTAGAAAATTGCATCGTGGCCATAAATTACAAATTCTTCCGAGAATTAGTAGCATTTAAAAACCGACAAAACGAACCTCCCTATTTCTGGATTTTCTCATCCGATTTCGATGTTTTTAATTTTAAATGAAAGAAGAATGTCCCCAGATTGTGGATCCCATGTCCCAGATATCCCATGTTATGAGATAAAATATAAAATAAACATGGTTCGTTCTTAGGAAGTTGTGTTCTATACTGAAATCCAAAATCCTGCGAAAATTGGAGGCAAATTATAAACCACGACGAATGGAAACTCCCTATATCTTGATGTGCTCATTCAAATTCGTTGATTTTAATTTTAATTGAACAAGGAACGTCCCTAATTACGAAATAAAATATGAAATGGAGAGGTTCCGCTCTTAGAAAATCGAGTTCTAGCCTGAAATTCAAAAATCCCTGCAAGATATACAATCCACTAAAAACCGGTATGAATGAACAATAATGTTCATAAACATCAATGCCCTAGGAACATCAACTGATTAGTTAGATTGTAACCTTCTGCATTGCGATAGGATAATTAAATTTATCTGTATTTTAATTTAGTCCGGGTGACGGGGGAAGGGGCAGGAATAGATTCGAAATTACCTAGAATTGCTCCGAAATTTTTCACAAACTCAATACCGGTTCTGATCTGAAATTTAACCATCCGCTCTTAAAACATCTTGACAAATTTTTTAAAATAGAAATCCCTCAAGATGAAAAGCTTGTAGTAGCTCTATAAAATACTTTGGATTTCGTAATTCGTTCAAAACTTTCAAATTAGCTCTCAAGACGCTTCGCCGAAATTATGTGAAGCTTTTAAAAGTGTTCTGAAATTTTAAAAGCTTCCTAAATTGATTTTAGGCCCGAAGAATTTTCTACATTAAATTTAATTTCCAAGGCTTTTTTTAAGAATAAAAATTAGTTGAAATTTTGAAAATTTTGACATTTAGGGATTGACTACCCACTACCCATTAACTATCACTCAAGAAATTCATCTTCCTTCCCATATTAAAGTTTTCTACTTACAGTTTTTCAATAAGTTGTAATCATTCCAAACTTAATTCATTAAAATTAATAATTTTGTGTAAATGAAATTTATTAAATTTAAATTTCATAAAATATTAAACATTTAAAAATGTTAATACAAATAATATGACCGTAATTGTCGTTGGTCCAACAATGTGCTTAAGTATTCGTCGCTTTTGCTGCAATTGTCGAGGTAAGCGAATGAAAAATATTAAAATTAATTAATCAATTAATTAAGTTATTCAGGTTATCGATTTTTCTTAACTAAGCAATTCATTTAATAATCGACTTCAAAATCGTCAAAACGTTAAATTTTTCATCGAAAATTTATTACTTAAATGGCGACCCCCCGAACTAGTAGGACGAAAAGAAAATTAGACGAAAATGTGAATATTTATCTTCGACTTGATATGGATTTCACCTTCATGCTCGACCTACTACATGAATCCAGCGAAAATTTCAAGCAGAATAGTTCGAAGCGTGACATCGATCTATATAAAATGTGGATGGATAAGTTATCCCTTAGATTGCATCGTTCCGTCGAATCGAAACGAATACGAAACGATCTGATGGGTAAATTATTAGGTTGCGTTGTTGCTGGGGAATTGCAAGCCCCATTCTTGGATCGGCCACGTAAGGGTGATCTACCAAAAATTGAAAAACCAACGTTGGAGGATAAATTACCTAATGTGAATCAAATGAGGGAAAATAAAATTCGGGATTTCATCCAAACGGCGGATGAGAATACAGCGAGGGAGAGGAGAATGTCAATCGATGCGGACGAACAATCATATTTGAAATGGAAGTTTTTACCGAATGGTCGGGGTGCTTGCGCATTTTTTGGAATCTCAGTTGCTGATGACGGTGTACAGGATTGGTTGCAGGACGTTAATTAATTTATTTTGTTATTAAATAAATATTTTCTTGAAATCTACCGAATTTGTTTGGTTTTAATTGAAGGTTTAGTAGGAGTTGTGGAACAGTGAACAATGGAAATCATTCGATTTTCACTTCAGGACTCATTCTCTGATTTCTGTAAGATAAAAACATTAGGAGGAAGATAAAAAAGTTGTTCAGCGTTCAACATTGTTCAACAGTGAACAATTTAAAAATCGATTCTAAACGAATTTTTATTTTAGGTCGATCGTCATCAAAATCAAATTCTGAATGTGGTACTGATGTATTGGATGCGAATCCCCAAATCGTAACAACGAGACGTTCAAAAGTTTCTAGTATATGCCTAAATATACCAGCCGCTGGCCTAGGATCACGTCCGCCAAGTATTGTAAGCACCGATGAAGGTGGTTTCAATGAACCATCACCTGAAATTAAAGCGAAACTAAAGCCGGCCTACACATTCGATTCACCGTCGGATCCAAAATCACCGCCACCGGAATCGGTAAATCAAACATCAACGTTGCCCAGCCAACATCGACTAAACAATCAATCGGTGAATGATGATGGTAATGGTCGTGCGGTAACACCACCGCACACTTTACATTACGTTGATTTCGGCCATCGATTGAAACCGGATGGTAGCGATGCTGTTAATATGTACGGTGAATATGAACTGTATCATACAGTTGGTACGGTTCCGCACGATCGGGACCAAGTTCAGACGAAATTTAAACATAAAATCGATCCGTCGATAAGTACCGGATCCGAGGATGGTACAATTTATGCTTCTATTAAACCAGATGTTCCTCCACCAACCGAACTACTACTCCTCGATTCCTTAATTGAACCAAAGATTACCGAACCGATTCATGGTTATCATAGTCCACAGGCTCTACTAGATCCGACACGGCCAACATTAATCGGAACCGATCGATTATCGGATCCGATTCAACGGCCACCCATTCCAGATGGGCCACCGTTAGATATACTGGATGATGTTGAGTATGCGGATGCTAGTGATAAGGAGGATGGAGCATTACCGGATGCTATGACTGACGATGAAGCTGATAGATTGTTGAGTTCTAGGTAAGCAGGTCTCTTTCTTTTAAGTCGCATGTTTTTATTATTAAATCGCTGTTAATTATAAGCTTTATGTTTTAGACTAGATCATAGATGTCCATAGATGATGTAGATCGTATTTTGGAACTGCTACCATTTTGCAAGACTTAGTTGGTCTACGGAAGCTATTTTATTTATATTTAAGAGAAATCCATACGGATATCAGACCCTGGTCCCATGAACTTTAATTTAATTGCTGATCTTGCCAGTTTTTCAGTTTACTTGTTGCCGAGATTACCTAGGATAAGGGGGGGACTACTAATTATTGTAAAAATCGTGCTTCAATCATTTGAATTTTTGGGGTTGTAGTTGGTCCCAAACCAAAAATTTTTGCTAATTTTGCAATAAATTTTCCAACATGAAGCTCATAATTGACATAGATTATTTTTTATCTCGAAATCCTGAAATTAGTTTCTAATTTAGCCAATCAGTTGTCCAGAAAAATTTGGTGCAGTCAAATTGGACGAAATCTACTGAATCAAATTTTTAATTCAAAAATTGATGTCGCGATTTATAACGAGATTTATCGGAAAATAATTATTTTCCCCGCTTTTGGTCCAGGAAAATCCGGGAGATAGTTGGTAAAGTTAATTAAAAAAAATATGGAAATAGGGGAAATGATCCGGGGAAGATGAGAACAAGTCGATAGAGGTTGAGAAAATAACTATCGGATGATTTTTGTCCGACCTTTTCTAATTTTTTCCCAAATTATTCTCTTTGCTAGACTTTTCTACATACTTTTCCATCGTATTCCACCATTTTCCGACTTCTTCTGATTTTTAACGAATTTTTCGAAATTTTTCGAATTGACTCGATATTCTGGACTCCACCTACGAAATTACGAAGCTCTCATATAAATCGATGCATGAGAATTTGAATTTAGACAATTAGTAGATCTAGTATGATTAAGTAGTTAGATTTAAAATTATCATCGGTGTCCCGTTAATAACGTGCAGGGAAAAAAGCGGGCTGTCATAGGCGCAGGGCTCTTTCCTGCACGTTAATGACAGGAGTGCCATTATAATCATTTTAAAAAATCATTTAAAATAAAAAATATTATTTAAAAATCGAAATTTTTGTTTGTTTTGTTCCTGCTTACTGCAAAACCGTATCGATTTGATGTTTTTTGCTGTCGATTCGCATGTTTACCGTTTTTTTTGCATTTCAAATTTCATAATCTAAATAAATAAATTTCAAAATACTTTTGTTGGATAAAAACTCCCAAAAGAATTTTGGAAAACAAAATCGGGTATGTAACAGAGACAGAAGGAAATGTTACCCTGCTAATGACTGATTTATTTCATTTTCCTTTTAAAAAAAAAACAATCAATAGACAACAGTCCCTACTATCCGACGAGCAAGCCCGTGAAGTGGAAGAAATATTATCGGCAGCCGATCGAGAGAAATCGGTATCTAGTCATGTGAAGGAGATCGAACCAATAATTAAGTTGAAGGAGGCTGAAACATCCGTCGTAGTATCCATACAACCTGATCAATCCGAAACGGATTTGGATGCGAGCGCAATATCAATTGATCCATTAAATGAATCAACTGATCTACTGAATCAAAATATTATTGATTCGATTCCGAATGAATCAATTGGTACAATTGAATCAATTGAATCGTCGGTGCATAGTATAACGACGACAACGGTCGATGAGAGTATCACATCCAGTAAGCTCGGTTCGAATCAATCCTTAACCACTTCCGATTTAAATGATCCCGATCAATATTATATTCCCGAGTATCCACCGATCTCAACGAAGGAATTAGCGTTCGAGGGTGGGATCCACTACTTTGAGGATGGTAATTTTTGGATGGAAATACCCGGCATCCAAGATGCGGATGACGATGATGATGATGAGCTTGATTATCCCGTTTTCGTTAAGAAGAGCAGTAAGATTTCGTTCAGTAACGATCCGATACGGGTTTTCTCTACATTTTCGGTTAACGATTATGATCGACGAAATGAGGATGTGGATCCGGTGGCCGCTTCCGCTGAATATGAATTAGAGAAGCGGGTAGAGAAGATGCATATTTTCCCGGTTGAATTGATGAAGGGACCGGAGGGATTAGGATTGAGTATCATCGGTGAGGAATCGGTAAATAAATTAAATTATTAATTTCATTTTTAATTTATTCTTAAGGAATGGGTGTCGGTGCCGACGCTGGCCTAGAAAAATTAGGTATTTTCGTTAAAACAATAACAGAAAATGGGGCCGCAGCACGAGATGGAAGGATACAGGTAATTTTACGATTTTCTATTGAATTTCTGGGGATTGAAGACATTCAATCTTTAGGTTAACAACCAAATTATCGAAGTGGACGGTAAAAGTTTGGTTGGCGTTACGCAGGCTTACGCTGCATCCGTTTTACGGAACACATCTGGTCTAGTTAAATTTAAAATTGGCCGCGAAAAGGATTCGGAAAATTCAGAGGTGGCCCAGTTAATTAAACAGAGCTTACAGGCGGATAGGGAGAAGGAGGATCGAATAAAGAGGTACGGAAAATATCACGGATCTGACATGAAATAGTTATTTAAATAAAATAGATATAATCTGGGTATATTCATTTAATTTTTAGGCAACAGGAGGAATATTTGCGTCGAACGCTCGATTATTCGGAGGATTCCACGCAACCGGCATCGGCAAATTCGAGTGTGTCAGAGGGACCGACTAGTCCGCTTGTTATTGAGCAGGCCATGCAATCGTTAGAGGCGGACGCAACACATTCCCAGGAGGTGGAATCATTAAAGAGGCTACTTCAAGAGGTTCGTTTTAGTGGTTTTTTGAATAAAATAAAATTCAAGTAAATTTGAAACTAACAAACACATTTATATTTTATTTAAAAAAAATGCAGCATAAAGCGGTAAATTTCATTGTATAATTTGAATTTGAATTAGAATTAGATTAGAATTTAGAATCCATTTTTTCAAAATGATTAGTTGCTAATATTCATTTAATTTTACTGTATTTTGTAGTTATTTTTTATGTTGCTTTTTTGTTTCATTACTTTTATATCACACGTCTCAATGTTATCGCAGGAATTTTAAATTTAGCCCATCACTGCTCCGTAAAAGTAATTTAATTTTAAAAATTTAAAATTAGCCATTTCTATTGGTACAAAAATGGATGTTTTGAAGCATTGCTCTTCGGAGTGCGATTCTGTATTTAAAAAAATGTTTTATATTCTCTTCTCTCACCATTCATCTCTCTTTACTATATTCGTACTCTTTCAAAGCCATCCTATTGGTGGGCCTCCCCGACAGGGGAAATAGGAACCCCTTTCCACTTCATACATCATTTGAAAATTGATTTTTATTTTAATAATAAATTGTTGTTTTTTATGTATATTTGTATTTTTGTTATTTTTTTTGTTATTTTTTTTATTTTGTGGAAATTCCAGACGCAAAAGAAAATTGTACATAGTGATGACGAATTGCAAGACTTAAAGCAAAAGGTAAGCTTCTTACAGATTTTTTTTTCCTCTCGCCTTGTTTTATATTGATTGCGATACCCTTTTGGGAACAATTTACTATTTAATTTAATTCGTTCGATTTATTTGTTAAAATTAACATTTCACGTTCCTTAAAATTCACGTTCTTGTTTGGTTAATTTTGCACAGCACTGAATTTTTTTTTCTTAAATGTTAAAACGTTTTGCAGCGCCTTCCTCTCTGAAATTCGCTCTTCTGTCCCTTACTTACATAACTGTGACGTTGTTTCCATAATATGCCGGTTTGTGTCATTAGTTTTGATTTAAATTGGCGGTTTAGTAACGTCCGTTACAGACAGTTATTTACTCGCTCGAGAGATTTTTTCCAATAATCGGTCTGGTAAATTCAAAAATATTCACGGAGCGTGGGATGAAGTCAAATGGCTGTCGAAAAATCTGGAATCGGGAAAGTATTTAAAAGTTTGGTTAAATGTCGGGAAAATTCCGGTTTACATTTATCCCGATTTTGCAATTCTTTTTTCCATTTTGCCAACTTTTTCTCTAATTTTTCTGTTGACTTGATCAGACTTGTTCTAAGTTTACATCACTTCCTCCCGACTTTACCTCCTTTTTCTATCTTTTCTGTTTTTTTAACGAATTTGTAGAGAATTCTTTTGAATTTACCAGATTTCTTCTCCATTTTTCCTACTTTTTCTCTAGTAAATTTTGACTTTTCTGAACTTTTCCAAACCTTTGGATCTGACCAATGAAAAATTGTTTAAATTGGCAATTAATTAGATAATAAATTCCCCTTACCTACAGGGGAAAGTAGAAATTTAAAAAAATTATTTTTAAAAAAAATGTAGAAAAGAAAATAGAAAATTGTATGTTTTTATAAAATGGGTCAAATTTAAGGCTATCGTACGATGGCTATGGAATCTTAGTAAAAAATCGTATGAAATAAATTATTAATTCAAATGAAAATGCAATTTAATATTTTAAAAAATTATTATTTATTGTAATCATTAAATAATTAATTATATTCGTACGTTGAATATATTTGATCCTGGAAAATGACAGCTTCTCTCAAATCCAGTTAGCTTCGTAATTTCGCCCAATTTGGCTGAGCCGATTTTTTTTTGATAACTTATTAGCCAAATTAAAAATTAGTTTCAGGGATTCGAGATAAAAAATTATATGCGCAAATTATGAGTTTAATTTCGAAATATTGATTATTTTCCGGTCGATCAATTTTTAATTTCAAAATTTTATTAAGAAAATTTCGTCCAATTTTGATCAACCTATTTTTTCTGAACAACTGATTTAGCTAAATTAAAAGTTAATTTCAGGGTTTTCCAAAAAAAAAATTGGTTAGGCAAATGACGAGCTTAATTTCGAAATATTGAATATTTTCTGGTATATTTTTGTAAATCTTGTCAGCAATTTTTGAATTCAAAATTTTATAATGAAAATTTCGCCCAACTCAGCTCAACTAATTTTTTCTGAATAACTGATTAGCTAAATTACAAGCTAATTTCGGGGTTTCAAAAAAAAAAAAATGATTTGAGTAAATTACGAGTTTAATTTCGAAATATTGAAAATTTTCTGGTAAATCTTGAGATCAATTATTGAATTAAAATTTTTATTAATAAAATTCCTTGCAATTCGCCTCAACCCATTTTTTCTGAATAACTGATTAGGTAAATTAAAAACTGGTTTCAGGGGTTTGAGTTAAAAATTTGTCTGAACTAATTATGAGCTTCGCTTCGAGCAATTGATTATTTTCCGATAAATCTCTTTGTAGATCGTGAGATCAATTTTTGATTTCCAAATTTTATTAAGAGAACTTTGTCTAATTTGGCTGAGCAAGAAGGGAAAAATATGCAATTCCCCATCTTTACTAAATTTTTGGACGATAGGTCCAGTTTCACAAACTCGCAAAAAAAGGACAATGTTAGTCTATACTTTTTGTCAAAAATCGATAGCTTTATATTGTGGCTATTTTTCAGCTAAATCTTCCCTTTGAATTGGATTTTAGACAGTTAGGGTTACAAATCCTCTAGGAACTCAGCCCTGCTCAATTTTTGAATTTAGATACTCAAAACTTCCCTAAGGTAGCTATGTTATCCTATACAAGGATCAAATTATGCATCCGTCTATAATATGTGTGCCAAATTTCAGAACTCTAGACGCAGAATTAATGAGACTGTGACTTAAAGCCTACTGTGGGAGGTCTTTCCACTCGTTCTATGTTTGTAAACCCCATTCCTCAAGACGTTTTGTTTTTTTTGTAACATTTGCAGTTAATTGTATTGTGCTCGTCCATCACTAATTGCTACTTTTTATCCAATTTAAGAATTATTTTATGCAAATGAGATTTGTTTTTAACTCAATAATATTTTGTATAGTCAAATTTCATGTGTTTTATTTTTTCAAAATTTTTTTTGTTTGCTTTTGCGTGCAGCTTGTAAAACTCGAAACAACCGGTAATGAGTCGGAACTACTATCCGAACGTCTACGGCAAAATGAAATTGAATTGAGTAACGTTAAGAAGGAGGCGGCAAACTATCAAAATATGTTACAGCAGTCGCAGACGCAGTTTATGACGTTGGATAAGAAATACAATAAAGCGAAGCGTCTCGTTCGGGACTATCAACATAGAGAAGTTGATATGGTAATCGGTGGAGAAAAGGCTCTTAATTTGATATTCAAAATTTTCTGCTTGATTAAAATTTTTATTAAATATTTTTAGATGCATCAGGAAGAGTTCTATCTACAACTTTTGCAAGAGAAAGACACGGAATATAATGCGTTGGTGAAGCGGTTAAAAGATCGTGTTATAAATTTGGAGCAGGAACTGCAGGATACGCAACGAAAGACTGGTTTACCTATATCCCTACCATATGATAGCGCGACCTTAAAACTAACGCCACAGATGACGCGTCGCCAGCCACCGAAACCGTTGTTTCAGAAATTAGATACCGGGCTATCGGACACCGAGATATCCGATCTATCACCGGACGGTGATGATGATAAGAATGCGACCGTTGAAAGGAAAATTCCGGCCGTAAAGGATGAATTGGATACGGCCGTTCCACCGCATGAGCTGCTTGACAATTCGGTGAATAAAAGTAAGAGTGGGCTGATATCTCGCAGTGGGCTAGCGAATCGTCAACTACCATCGACCGGTAAGAAAAGTTTAAGTAATAGCAGTTCGGAATGTGCGTTAAATGAGAGTGAGGAGGAACTGTGCACGGAGACCACATCAATATCAAACAATGCGCTCATCTCACCAGCTCCACTATACGCTCAAGTCCATAAGGACCGACAAAGCGGTGATCGTAGCACCGATTTACTGCACAATAGCTTTGTGGCACCCCACTCAACGATACCAAATATTTTTAAAACCCAATCGATCGATCAACCGTTGATCGGTAATAATGGTGGCCGATCAAAGGTCGATTCACCATCGTCATACACAAACGAATTGAATAGTTCGTGTGACAGTATTTTAAGTGACCGATTAGGTTCGGAGAATGGTGAAAATTCGGATAGTTGGATGTATCCGAGTCGACGGCGTGGGAATAAATATCCGCCGTCAACATTCACCGATCAATTGAATCAAGTGTTAGCCGATCGGGAAAGGTAAAGTTAATTTAATTCGAAATTATGAAATTTAAACTTAATTGTTACTTAATTTTGTAGTCGTCGATTGGGTGATGGATCCTCTCGGGATTCATCTGATGATTTTTCCGAATTAAATCGGACACCAACTAATCCAGCGGCTGCCATTTCACAAAATTTACTTGTTGAAATTCGGCAGGCTGTTAATGAAGCACAACCAAAAGGTAATTTCTTCTTAGGTTCCAGATTGAAAATTCTTGTAACCAGAATCGGAGCCCAGAACCATCTCAAAGGATTGGGGGAGGATGGGGGGATTCAAATAAAATATAATGTTGGTTTTTAAGAATGATTTTGAATGATTTTGTTAATATATTTATCCTTCTAAATTCTTGAAATCAGATAACGAAATTTTAAATTTTTGATGAAATTTGACTTTGAAAAATGAATTCGGTTTGAAATTTCAATAAGTCGAATTTAAATGGTCTAATTAAGGCTTTTCCACCGACCAATATTTTTCCCCATTAAAAATTAAATTCCTCGAAAACCGGAAATATCTCCGAATTCGAAAAATCATCGTACAGGAAACGAGGAATTGAATGAACGAATTTTAATTTTGAAACTTCAATTCATATTCATTTAAGGGATGATTTAATTGATTTAATTCCATAAAAATTTGGGGGTCCCCCAACAAGTTATATTTTTAAAATTAGGTTAAAAATCGAATTTTGCGAATTTTTTTTTTAAAGAAATACGTCGCGATGAAAATTCGATACACCGGAATATTTTATTCAGGAATAGGAAAATCTGATGATGCCAAGTTCTTAATAAACATAAAGGGTACAAATTATGTAAAGGAATTTTTCCAAAAAACAGCCCTTCGGGCTTTAGGTAATGAATTTCTTGCATAAAAGTGTCTAGGTCCTAACTAACTTTTCGGATTGCCATTAAAACAGACAATTTAATTTTGGAATATTTTTGTAGTAAAAAATGTAATTCCTCAATCTCTATCACCGCCGGGAACAGTACCATGGCAACAGCAAGGCCAAGGACCGCCATCCCCATCCAGTGTATCATCCGGTTCCACATCACCCGGTTACTCACCGAGCCGTGTACTCGATTTGTCTGGATCAAGTACAAGTTTTTCCAGCGAAAAGAAAACGACACATAATTGGCAAAATGGTCCCGTACAAGAATGGTCAAAGGACCAGGTAAACATATTTATTTTAAAATTAAAAGAAAATAATTTCCGTAATTTTTCTTTTAGGTCTGTCAATGGTTACTAGCGTTAAGTCTTGAACAGCATATACCGAAATTTTTGGAGCACGGTGTCGAAGGGGGTGCCCTCCTCCAACTCGATTCTCGTGATTTAAAAATATTGGGCGTTACGGGTGATGATAAATCGAAATTTAAACGAAAATTAAAGGATTTAAAGCAAATTATTGAGAAGGAGAAGCGACAACAGGAAAAGGATCGCAAGGAACGGGAAAAGTTAATAAGGAAAGCGGAGAAGAAGGCGGAAAAGGCGGCCGCCGCTAAAAAAAAATAAATAAAATCTTATGTATACACCCGAGAGATAAAAAGGGGATTAATGTGACTGATAGTAAAGGAAATTTTGTGTCTATACTATATATATATACATTAATATTATATTATACTATTTTATTTTAAGTTAAATCAAAAAAGAATGTAAAGGGACAATTTTTATTCGTCTGGATGTATGAATGTTAATATTTTTCTTATTACAAGTCGAACCTCAAGGATATTATTTCTCTTTTTCTTTATTTATTATATTTACTGGTATTTTCAAATTATAAATATTAATTTCAATCTATTTAAATTATGACCTGTGATTTGTTTTCTATTTCCCAATAAAAAAAAAACAACCTTGAGGATTATGATTAGTAACAAATTAACTTAAATGTCTGAAAAAAACAAAACCTTTTTAAATTTAATATAATAATAAAAAAATAACTTTAAACATAAACAGGTGAACATTTAGAGTTTTAATAAATAATAAAATTAAAATACATGTATTTATAATCGTTAGAGTAAATTTTTTTTAAATAGTTCTCCTTTCTAAATTAATCGTTTAATTTCATTTCAAGACTTACACGATAAAAACCCATAAAATTTCTCTATTTTATAGAGAAATATGTAATAATTAAATTTGTCTGATTTAAAAACAGATTTTTTTTTCATATTTTTTATTTATAAAATTTAAGTTAATTTTTTAAGATTTATATAGTATAAATTGAATGATATTTATTATGATATTTAAAAACAGAAATTAATAATTTATTATAATTATACAAATTGAGTTAGAACAAACATAAAACAACTAATTTATTTAGAAGTAAACATTAAATTTAAATTAGACACCTACTATTATAAAATACAAATTTCTTTTAGATATTAGATTCAATAATAATTAATAAACACTGAACAATTATTATACATGAAAATAATATTCTTAATTTTAATTTAATTTAATTGATAAACATAAAATGAGAATAAAAATAAATAGACTAAAACTAAACGAAAAAAATTAAAAATAAAAACAACTGATATTAGCGAAAGTAATGTCTTTTAAATTAATTTAATTATAAAATAGTAGAGAATCATCACCAATAAAATTAAAATTGTGTCAAATTTTTAATTAATTCTACAACATACAATTTAAATAATTAATAATAAAAAAGGAAAATAAAATGAAAACATAAATAAATAAAATTCTTAAATATATAATAAATGGATTTTTATATTTTTAATAATATTAAGTTTAGATTTAGACTTAGACAGAGACTAAACTATTAATTCATGAATTGTTTCACCTTTTATATATTATGTGGTAAGAATTGAGGAAAAATTAGGAAAACTGTTTCACACCGAAAATACGTTTCCCTAGAAATTTCTTACAATTTTTTCGAAATGTTTATTAGATTTGTCCGTCCCAAAGACAGCAAACAAATGTTGAAAATCCGTTCAGAATGGTCCGGAAAAATAGGTAAATTCAAGAAAATCGATCTTATTGATTTTTGGCGTAATTTTAAAAATATAACTTGTTAGATAAACCCTTAAGATTTATATGTCATTAATTCTAGTAAATCATCCCCTACATGAATCCTAATTGGAATTTTGAAATTTGAAACTTACCTGGAAATTACGATTTTCTTTAAGACACTAGATCTGAAACTACCTATAAATTGTAAATAGTTGGAGAAGGCGAATCCCGTGATACCGATTGGAGAAGAATTGCTTAATTAGAATTGTTCTATTAAAATCCCAAAAACCTCTCGAGAAAAATGTCCTTAAAATAAATTCCCTACAATATTCGAAATGTTCTGACATAAGAATATCCGTTAAATTTAAATTTAGATAATTATCGTTGTCGAAACTTTGGCTTGAGATGAGATTTGGGTCACTGAGAAAAAAAATGCATCACAGTTTTGGGAAATGTAATTCCGGGGAACTCTGGTATAAAATTATTTGGAGTCCGATCTATTTGACTTGTTCGAATAAGTTATAGGTAATAACTCAGGGTACAAATTAGGAGTTTCAAAAAAATTCCGTCGCATCAAGAGAAATGAGGATGGGATCAGAGATGATTGTGGTCTTTGGTCATGTCTTCGGAAATATCTAAAAATAAAAATATTTTATGAAAAGAGTTTTAATTATTTATTTTAAATAATTTTAACAAATAAATTCTTATCAGCTATCATTAATCAACAGTGACTCCATCCCGTACCATTTGAAAAGCGGCAACCAAAGCTGATAATTGAGGAGGTTCAGAACAACCGCTAGCCACCCTCATCTCCAACGAAGACATTTCGATAATCAATTTATTCAAAACCCTCGGTGGTAATTCAATTCTCATCACCTGTAAATGGATTTCCCTCAAAATATCTTCAAGCGCGATACCCCGAAGGATTTTAAGGGTTTGAATATTCTCGTAAATCTCCTGAAAATTCTTTCCAGACAACAACCAATTTAAAATGGTGATGATATCTTTGGTTTGTGGATGTCCGACACACGTATACACCGTTTCTTCCGTAACATCCTTAAAAGCCATCCACGTACTCTGCAGAACGTTCAACACCTTCCTCATATCACCGCCAGACAATTGGATGAGCGCTTGTTTCCCATCCTCCGACACCGTTAAATTTTCTTGCTCGATAACATAATTCAGCCGCGGTAGAATCTGTTCCTCCCGTAACGGTGCAAAACGGAATCGGGTACAGCGTGATTGGACGGCGGGAATAATTTTACTGAGATAGTTACAGATGACACAGAACCGAACGTTATCCGTATACTTTTCAATGATTCGTCGTAACGCATTTTGGGCATCGTTAGTCATCGCATCCGCCTCATCTAAGATGATCAATTTGAAACCGGAACTGAATATCGTACGGGTTGATGCAAAATTTAATATCTCATTACGAACCACATTGATGCCACGGTCATCGGAAGCGTTCAATTCAAGGACCATTGAATTGAATTGGGATGATGTAAATAATTGACGGGCACATGCTAATATTGTACTCGTTTTACCCGTTCCCGGTGGCCCGTAAAATAGTAAATGGGGTAGTTGATTTTCCGCTATGAATTTTCCAATTGTCTTGATGATTTCTTCATGGGAAATTAAATCATTTAATGTTGATGGTCGGTACTTCTCGACCCACGGTAAATTTGATTTGGTTTCTGTTGCCGATACCATTTTTTAATTAATTAATTAATTTTAATTTATTTATTTATAAATTTATTTTGTTTTGATTTGCAAAAAACCGGGAAATAAATTGACAGCCAACTGGTTGATTTTATTTTATTTTCTTTAATCAACTGTTAGGCGTTTTCACGGCTTCTATCAGAAAAACCGTACCGAGTAAATTATTTGAAAATTTATTTATTCTTTAGAAAGACCAAGTCGGGTAAAACTAGTCTAGTCTAATTCATTAACGGAAGTCCTGAAATTTGGTTCCAATATTCTTGAAGAATACCCAATTCGATCTCCATATAGATTATTTTATCTTTCTTGAATAATTTTGGAGCAATTAAATTTAGAAGTTAGAAAGGGCGATTTGCAATGCGGCTTTTTAAAAAATTTTTAATTTTATATTTTCATTAAAAAAAAATTGAATTTTAATTAATTAACGAAAATTGTGGTTGAAGTTGAAATTTCACGCAGCGAAAAATTGTATTTGGGGAAATTGCTTTATTAGGAGATTTTTTAAGAATTTATTTCTCGATTTCATTCATTTTGGGAATTTGAGAAGCGTTGGTGTCGGCAGTCACTACTAAAAATTCAAATATTTCTAGAACGCATCGGCGAAATTAATTGAAATTTTGAAAATTTTAACACTAATGATAGTCAATGATTTGGCAAAATTTTGGTTAAATTCTGCGAGACGGATCTTACCATTTTGGAATTTCTAATTTAGATATATCAAATATAAGAAGATGTGTCAATTCTTTTAGATTCATATATTTCGCGAACGCATCGGTGAAATTAACTAAAATTTTGTTTATCATATTACGTGAAGTAGTAGTTGGACTGGTATAATTTTGGCGAAATTCTCTGCGACGGTTCTGACCTTTCTAGAATTTAAAATTTTGATGTACTAAATATAAGGAAATTTATCGATTTTTTAGATCCATAAATTTCACGAACGCATCGGTGAAATTAACTGAAATTTTGTATATTATATTATTGGAAGTAGTAGTTGGACTGGTATAATTTTGGAGAAATTTTATGCGACGGTTCTGACCTTTCTAGAATTTAAAATTTTGATATACCAAATATAAGGAAATTCATCAATTCTTTAGATCCATATATTTCACGAACGCATCGGTGAAATTAACTAAAATTTAGAATATCATATCACCGAAAGTTGTAATTGGAATGGTATAATTTTGGTGAAATTCTGCGACACGCATCTTAGGTTTCATTTAAAACTATTTTTTCTATATATAGATCGGTCCAAAAGTAATCAATTAATTTCAAAATCCTAAAAAAAATTCGAAAAAACGGAAAGTTTAATGAAAATTAATAAATCCGTACAGATCAGACAATTTTTGTCAATTTTTCAATTCGAATTAATAGATTTAAATTCGCTTCAAATTCAAATTCTATTTTTTATGTAAATACCAGCTTCTTGAGCCTAGATTCGTATTAAGCTATTAAGCGACCTCAAATTTAATAAAAAAGGATTTTAATTTATAGGAAGAATAAATTACACATATAATGACTTAATTAATAAATATTAAAAAATATCCTTAATTAATTATTTAATTAATACATTTTAGAATCGATCGATAATAATAATTTATCGTATTCCCTGTATAATATAATTTTCGTTATTTAACTGAACGTTCTGAAGAAATATGGAATTTTCCAGGCATTTTCTTTTGGATGTGAAAAATGTAATGACACAGAATTGCTCCCAGATGAACAACGAACAAACAAGTTTCTCAAAATTTTTAAATAACTAACCGTCGAATTTTAATGGGTGTTTTAGAGAGGACGCAATTATTATATGTTGTCTTCTCCGAGAAATCTCTATCATTTTCTGGATCATTTAAAATTTGAAAATTCCTTTTCGGATTCATGTCAGGGATGAGTTACCAGAGTTAATTACATTAAAATATTAAGGGGTTATCTACCAAGTTATATTTCTAAAACGGCGTCAGAAATCCAAGAACGTAGAATCTGTTATGAAGTTGATTCTTATTTAATTATAGGCGCCTAATTACTATATTGGGCGTAGGAAAATCTAATGAAGGATTAGATAATTAGGATGACCTAATCGATCCATTTAG
>JANTOP010006673.1:0-22149 GCA_027564815.1 Symmerus nobilis
TGTCAACCGAATCCCTGTGGATCAAATGCGGTCTGTAGAGAGCAAAACGGAGCGGGCTCATGCCAATGCCTGCCAGACTACAACGGAAATCCTTATGAAGGTTGTCGCCCGGAATGCATACTCAATTCAGATTGTCCTTCCAATCGGGCATGCGTTAGTAATAAATGTACAGATCCTTGTCCTGGAACATGCGGACTAAATGCGGAATGTCAAGTCATTAATCATTTACCCTCATGCTCATGTCTAGGGGGATATTCCGGAGATCCATATCAATATTGCCAAATTCAACAAAATCAACGTAAGATTTTAAGATTTCAATATGTAATTATCTAATCTCTACTGCACAATTGACAAAATACAGCGCACATTTAAACATACGCTTATTTCCCTATTTACAATTACATAGATCGAGAGACCTAGAACTAGCGTGAAATTAATAACTAATAAAGTTATAATAAAATTTATGATGGAACGTGTGTTCTACGATTACATATATCTATAATTAGAATTGAATTTTTATTAAAACTAGGTGTCGGTCCACGTAATGAAATGTCCCAGTATTTCGCTTAGACGAACAAAGTCTAGCGTTGTCGTCTAGACATTTATTTTATAATTAGTCCCTATCCAATAATCTATCGATATACAAAATCAATTTCAAAACTGCCTGCAACAAATAATTGCTATAACTGATGACACCCAGAATTTGTTAACTGATTTTATACTTCAATCTTCTATAGCAATCATTCCCGTATACATAAACCCATGTCAACCATCGCCTTGTGGGCCAAATAGCCAATGCCGTGAAGTGAATAGTCAAGCTGTTTGTTCGTGTTTACCAGAATATATTGGAACTCCTCCTGGATGTCGACCTGAATGTGTTGTGAGCTCAGAATGTTCGTCAGACAGAGCTTGCATAAATCAGAAATGTTCTGATCCATGTCCTGGCACCTGTGGCTTGAATACAAACTGCCGCGTAAATAATCATAGCCCAATTTGTTCGTGTCATTCAGGATATACTGGTGATGCATTTACTAGATGTTATCCAATTCCTCGTAAGACACATATGAATTAAACATAGTTAGGGATTTATTTAGTAAGATTTCTCAATTTTAGCTCCTCCGGCAGTAATTCCATCCGATGAAATTAGAGATCCATGCAGTCCATCGCCGTGTGGACTTTATTCGGAATGTAGAAATATAAATGGAATACCTTCTTGCTCTTGTCTGTCAACTTATATAGGATCACCACCGAATTGCCGTCCAGAATGCCTTATTAGTTCTGAATGTGTTAGTAACAAGGCATGTATTCGGGAAAAATGCATTGATCCATGCCCTGGAGCGTGTGGACTATCTGCCATTTGTAATGTTATTAATCACACTCCTATATGTACATGCATTGAAGGTTATGTTGGCGATCCATTCACAAGTTGTAGACCTAAACCGATTCAACGTAAGTTTTTATACATAAAATCGTGCAACCAGTATTACTATAAGAAAAAATAAAAATTTGTAGCGATTGTCCCAATGGATGATCCATGTAACCCATCTCCTTGCGGCTCAAACGCTCAATGTCTAGATGGCACTTGCACATGTCTCGCTGAATATCATGGTGATCCTTACAGTGGATGTAGACCGGAATGTGTTTTAAATTCAGATTGTGCTAAGGATAAAGCTTGCCTTCGCAGCAAATGTGTTGATCCTTGTCCAGGTACATGTGGCCAGAACGCCATCTGTGAGGTTTTCAATCATGTGCCAATGTGTCATTGCGCACCAGGAACAGAAGGTGATGCATTTATTCAATGCAGACCTTCTCAACGTATGTAATCATTGAGTTCATTTAACAATTCTATTTCTTACGATATGTAAATTTTAGCGTCAGCTCCTCAAAATCCTTGCAATCCTACACCATGCGGACCTAATAGTCAATGTCGTGAAATTAACGGTCAAGCTGTTTGTTCTTGTTTACCAAACTACTTAGGAACCCCGCCTACATGCAGACCGGAATGTGTTGTTAACTCCGAATGTCCACAGAATGAGGCATGCTCAAATCAGAAATGTCGAGATCCTTGCCCAGGGACATGTGGATTTGCTGCAAAATGTAACGTAATTAATCACGTTCCAATATGTGTATGTCCCCCTCGATTTACTGGTGATCCATTTACTCGTTGCCAGCAAATAAGTAAGAGACTAATAAATTAAGCTGTTAATATACGAATCATACTATAACCAACATATAACCTGTTTAGTTGATCAGCCTCTTCCACCTGAATCTATCAATCCATGTCAGCCATCACCATGTGGACCCAATGCTGAGTGTAGAGTTGTTGGAGATTCTCCATCCTGTTCGTGTTTACGTGAATATATTGGAGCGCCTCCAAATTGCAGACCAGAGTGTAGTAGCAATTCCGAATGTTCTAGCAGTTTGGCTTGTATTAATCAAAAATGTAAAGATCCTTGTCCTGGTGTATGTGGATCTAATGCAGAATGTCGGGTAGTTAGCCATACTCCAATGTGTGTATGTGCTATAGGATACACTGGTGATCCGTTTTCACGTTGCGAAATTCATCGAGATCCTGTAGAATTGGTTGCTCCATGTCAACCGAATCCCTGTGGATCAAATGCGGTCTGTAGAGAGCAAAACGGAGCGGGCTCATGCCAATGCCTGCCAGATTACAACGGAAATCCTTATGAAGGTTGTCGCCCTGAATGCGTACTCAATTCAGATTGTCCTTCCAATCGGGCATGCCTTAGTAATAAATGTACAGATCCTTGTCCTGGAACATGCGGGCTAAATGCGGAATGTCAAGTCATTAATCATTTGCCCTCTTGCTCATGTCGAGTAGGATATTCCGGAGATCCATATCGACATTGCCAAATTAAACAGAATGAACGTAAGATAACAAGATAACTACATATTTAATGTTTAATTAATAACATTAAATTGATAATATGCGGCACTCTTATGCCTTTACTTACTATTACCCTGTTTACTATCATGTAGATAACAGCGACTACCAAAATTAAAATTAAATTCTATAGCATTTATAGTTTTGAATTCATGTTAAAAAATATTTCTGTATTTATATCCTAGCTTTTTGTTGAATTTCAGTTACACTGAATCAAATTTAGTTATAGATTTGGATGTCGACTGTATCTACTTAGGAAAACCATTGGGATTATATAGAAATACAAATTTGATACATGTTTTCTTAAACTATAGCTTGATACGTACGTACTAATAACGTTTGATTTATAAATCACATTTTAAAAATTCCTAATAAATTATCGCTTTTCTAGTTAAGTCTCCAAATTTGTTAGCACTGATAAAACTGACTTTCTATTAAAATCTTCTCTAGCGATTGTCCCCGTATACATAAACCCATGTCAACCATCACCTTGTGGACCAAATAGTCAATGCCGAGAGGTGAATGGCCAAGGGGTATGTTCTTGTTTGCCAGAATATATTGGAACTCCTCCAGGATGTCGACCTGAATGTGTCGTAAGCTCGGAATGTTCGACAGATAAAGCCTGCATAAACAAGAAATGTTCCGATCCATGTCCTGGCACCTGTGGGCTGAATACAAACTGTCGCGTAAACAATCATAGTCCTATTTGTTCTTGTCATACTGGATATACAGGTGATGCATTTACAAGATGCTATCCAATTCCTCGTAAGACAAATACGAATATAACTTTAAAATAAATCTACCAAGTTCACCTAATTTCAGCACCTCCGCCGGTTATTCCATTTGATGAAATTAGAGATCCATGTAACCCTTCGCCGTGTGGACTGTATTCAGCATGTAGAAATATAAATAGCATACCATCTTGCTCATGTCTGCTAAATTATATAGGGGCACCACCGAATTGCCGTCCAGAGTGCCTTATTAATTCTGAATGTGCTAGTAACAAGGCATGTATTAGAGAGAAATGCATCGATCCATGTCCTGGAGCGTGTGGACTATCTGCCACTTGTAACGTAATTAATCACACTCCTATATGCACATGCATTGAAGGTTACGTTGGCGATCCATTCACAAGTTGTAGACCTAAACCGCTTGAACGTAAGTGTTTATTCACCAATATCTTACTGTCAGGTCTCCAAAATCACGAAATGAATACTTCTAGCAAATGTTCCGATGGATGATCCATGTAACCCGTCTCCGTGCGGATCCAACGCTCAATGTCTAGATGGCACTTGTACATGTCTTGCTGAATATCAAGGTGATCCTTACAGTGGATGTAGACCGGAGTGTGTTTTAAATTCAGATTGTGCTAAGGATAAAGCTTGCCTTCGAAGCAAATGTGTTGATCCATGTCCAGGAACATGTGGCCAGAACGCCATCTGTGAGGTATTGAATCATATTCCAATGTGTCATTGCTCTCCAGGAACAGAAGGTGATGCATTTATTCAGTGTAGGCCTTCTCAACGTATGTGTTAACTTAATGCATTGGTGAATATTATTTCTTATTAAGTCTGAATTTTAGAGCTAGCTCCTCAAAATCCTTGCCATCCTACACCATGCGGACCTAATAGCCAATGTCGTGAAATTAACGGTCAAGCTGTTTGTTCTTGTTTACCAAACTACTTGGGAAGCCCGCCAACATGTAGACCTGAATGTGTTGTTAACTCTGAATGTCCACAAAATGAAGCGTGCTCAAATCAGAAATGTCGAGATCCTTGTCCAGGCACATGTGGAGTGGCTGCAAAATGTAACGTAATTAATCACGTTCCAATATGTGTATGTCCCCCTCGATTTACTGGTGACCCATTTACTCGCTGTTACCAAATAAGTAAGTGGTTTTAGAAGTTAATTATTATCGACCATAGCATTCCTATACCAAAGCATTGCCTATTTTTATAGTTGACCAACCAATTCCTCCCGAACCAGTTAACCCGTGCCAACCATCACCATGCGGATCCAACGCGGAGTGCAGGGTTGTTGGAGATTCTCCATCCTGCTCATGTTTACGTGAATTTATTGGATCGCCTCCAAATTGTAGGCCTGAATGTATAAGCAATTCCGAATGCCCTAGTAATTTGGCGTGCATCAATCAGAAATGTAAAGATCCTTGTCCTGGTGTATGTGGATCAAATGCAGAATGTCGTGTGGTCAGCCATACTCCAGTGTGTGTATGTGCTATAGGTTACACTGGTGATCCATTTTCACTGTGCGAAATTCAACGAGATCCTGTAGAACAAATTGCTCCATGCCAACCTAATCCTTGTGGGTCTAATGCTCTCTGTAGAGAACAAAATGGAGCGGGCTCGTGCCAGTGCCTACCTGACTACAATGGTAATCCTTATGAAGGCTGCCGACCTGAATGCGTTCTCAATTCCGATTGTCCTTCCAATCGTGCATGTGTTAGAAATAAATGTATAGATCCTTGTCCAGGAACATGTGGATTGAATGCAGAATGTCAAGTCATTAATCATTTACCTTCGTGCTCATGTCAAATAGGATATTCAGGAGATCCTTATCGATATTGCCAAATTAAACAGAATGAACGTAAGATTTTAGCTTTAATTTAACGAGTTAATTAAATAATCTCTACTGCACAATCAATTATATGCTACACACAGTTAAAAGTGTACTTATTGGTCCGTTTTCTATTTTGTGATAGCAGATATAGAACCGGAATTAGAATTAAATTTCAGTTCATTTAGATTGCTGCAATTTGCATTTCTTTTATATTACAAATTATAAATAAATATCAATTTAGTTGAATTGAAATTAGCTCTGAACTTATGTCTGAATCACATAATAATAAACAGGCCTTATTGTTCTCTTTTCCGAAATTTATTGAAATATTACAATAATATATAAATTTAACAATCGAGTTTGAAAGCGGCCTAATAAAGACGCGGTTTTGAAACTTGCTCTAACACTTTAACTAAGAGCTCCAAATTTGTAAACTAACTTGAGTAACATTTTCTTTAGCTCTTATTCTCGAATATGTAAATCCATGCCAACCGTCACCTTGTGGGCCAAATAGTCAATGCCGTGAAGTGAATAGTCAAGCGGTATGTTCTTGCCTGCCGGAATATATTGGCAGTCCACCTGGATGTCGACCTGAATGTGTTGTGAGCTCAGAATGTTCGTCAGACAGAGCTTGCATAAATCAGAAATGTTCTGATCCATGTCCTGGCACCTGTGGCTTGAATACAAACTGCCGCGTAAATAATCATAGCCCTATTTGCTCCTGTCGTTCAGGATACACTGGTGATCCATTTACAAGATGTTATCCAATTCCTCGTAAGGCAAATACGCATAGAAACAAAGTTAGAGATTTATCTACCACTACCAATTTCCTAATTTCAGCACCTCCGCAAGTAACTCCGTCCGACGAAATTAGAGATCCGTGTAGCCCATCACCTTGTGGACTTTATTCAGAATGTAGAAATATAAATGGAATACCTTCTTGCTCTTGCTTGTCAACTTATGTAGGGGCACCGCCAAATTGCCGTCCAGAATGCCTTATTAGTTCTGAATGTGCTAGTAACAAGGCATGTATAAGAGAGAAATGTATTGATCCATGTCCTGGAGCGTGCGGATTATCTGCCACCTGTAATGTTATTAATCATACTCCTACATGCACGTGCATTGAAGGTTTTATTGGCGATCCATTTACAAGTTGTAGACCTAAACCGATTCAACGTAAGTCTTTATTCAGCAATATCTTACAGTCGAATCTCCTATCACGACATAAATAATTCTAGCAAATGTCCCGATGGATGATCCATGTAACCCATCTCCTTGCGGCTCTAACGCTCAATGTCTAGATGGCACATGCACATGTCTTCCTGAATATCATGGTGATCCTTACAGTGGATGTAGACCGGAATGTGTATTAAATTCAGATTGTGCTAAGGATAAAGCTTGCCTCCGAAGCAAATGTGTTGATCCTTGTCCAGGAACATGTGGCCAGAATGCCATTTGTGAGGTATTCAATCATATTCCAATGTGTCATTGCCCACCAGGAACGGAAGGTGATGCATTTATTCAATGCAGACCTTCTCAACGTATGTAATCATTGAGTTCATTTAACAATTCTATTTCTTACCATATGTAAATTTTAGCGTCACCTGCTCAAAATCCTTGCAATCCTACACCATGCGGACCTAATAGTCAATGTCGTGAAATTAACGGTCAAGCAGTTTGCTCTTGTTTGCCAAACTACTTGGGAAGCCCACCATCATGTAGACCCGAATGTATAGTTAATTCTGAATGTCCACAGAATGAAGCGTGCTCAAATCAAAAATGTCGAGATCCTTGTCCCGGCACATGTGGAGTGGCTGCAAAATGTAACGTAATAAATCACATTCCAATATGTGTTTGTCCCGCTCGATTTACTGGTGATCCTTTTACACGTTGCCACCAAATAAGTAAGCGATTCTTAATTTATAGTTTAGTATCCGAGACATCCTATAACGAAAGTATGACCTGTTTCTTTAAGTTGATCAACCAATTCCACCTGAACCAGTCAATCCGTGTCAACCATCACCATGCGGACCCAACGCGGAGTGTAGAGTTGTTGGTGATTCTCCATCCTGTTCATGTCTACGTGAATTTATTGGATCACCCCCAAATTGTAGGCCTGAATGTATAAGCAATTCCGAATGCCCTAGTAATTTGGCGTGCATTAATCAGAAATGTAAAGATCCTTGCCCTGGTGTATGTGGATCAAATGCAGAATGTCGGGTAGTCAGCCATACTCCAATTTGTGTGTGTGCTATTGGTTACATTGGTGATCCATTTTCACTATGCGAAATTCAACGAGATCCTATAGAATCGCTCGTTGCTCCATGTCAACCAAATCCTTGTGGGACGAATGCTGTCTGCAGGGAACAAAATGGAGCAGGCTCATGCCAATGCCTACCAGACTACAACGGAAACCCATATGAAGGTTGTCGACCGGAATGCGTTCTCAATTCCGATTGTCCTTCCAATCGGGCGTGCGTAAGAAATAAATGTGTAGATCCTTGTCCAGGAACATGTGGATTGAATGCGGAATGCCATGTAATAAATCATTTACCCTCGTGTTCATGTCGAGTAGGGTATTCCGGAGATCCATATCGATATTGTCAAATTAAACAGAATGAACGTAAGATTTTAAGATTTCTATATGTAATTATCTAAACTCTACTGCACAATTGACATAGCACACATTCAAACATCGGCTTATAGAACTATTTTCCATTACGTAGATTCCTGAATCTGAATTAAAATTAATACTAAATATAATTATATTGTAGTTCATGATATGCAGATGATCTGTGTTTAGATCCAGAATCAAAGTTGCTGAATTTCAGTTAACATGAATTGATATTAATTGTGGATCCACGTAATAGAATGTACTAATATTTCCAATAACTAAATGAATCTCCTATTCTTGTTGTCTAGAAAATTTATTTGACAACTACAATAACCTCTTGATTTATATATCTATTTTCAATACCGCATATAACAAATTATCGCTTCAATTTTAATTTAACTGCCAACTTCATGATAACATTTTCTTTAGCAATAGTCCCCATATACGTAAACCCATGTCAGCCATCGCCTTGTGGACCAAATAGTCAATGCCGTGAAGTGAATAGTCAACCTGTCTGTTCGTGTTTACCAGAATATATTGGATCTCCTCCTGGATGTCGACCTGAATGTGTTGTGAGCTCAGAATGTTCGTCAGACAGAGCTTGCATAAATCAGAAATGTTCTGATCCATGTCCTGGCACCTGTGGCTGGAATACAAACTGCCGCGTAAATAATCATAGCCCAATTTGTTCGTGTCATTCAGGATATACTGGTGATCCTTTTACGAGATGTTATCCAATTCCTCGTAAGACACATAAAATATAAGTTAGGGATTTATTTAGTAAGATTTCTCAATTCTAGCACCTCCGGCAGTAATTCCATCCGATGAAATTAGAGATCCATGCAGTCCATCGCCATGTGGACTTTATTCGGAATGTAGAAATATAAATGGAATACCTTCTTGCTCTTGTCTGTCAACTTATATAGGATCACCACCGAATTGCCGTCCAGAATGCCTTATTAGTTCTGAATGTGTTAGTAACAAGGCATGTATTCGGGAAAAATGCATCGATCCATGTCCTGGAGCGTGTGGACTATCTGCCACTTGTAATGTTATTAATCATACTCCTATATGCACGTGCATTGAAGGTTATGTTGGCGATCCATTCACAAGTTGTAGACCTAAACCGATTCAACGTAAGTTTTTATACACAAAATGCTGCAATCAGTATTACTATCAAAAATAAATATTTCTAGCGATTGTCCCGATGGATGATCCTTGTAACCCATCTCCTTGTGGTTCAAACGCTGAATGTCTAGATGGCACTTGCACATGTCTCGCTGAATATCATGGTGATCCTTACAGTGGATGTAGACCGGAATGTGTTTTAAATTCAGATTGTGCTAAGGATAAAGCTTGCCTTCGAAGCAAATGTGTTGATCCTTGTCCAGGAACATGTGGCCAAAACGCCATCTGTGAGGTATTCAATCATATTCCAATGTGTCATTGCCCACGAGGAACGGAAGGTGATGCATTTGTTCAATGCAGACCTTCTCAGCGTATGTAGTCATTGAGTTCATTGAAGAATATCGTTTATTACTAAATGTAAATTTTAGCGTCAGCTCCTCAAAATCCTTGCAATCCTACACCATGCGGACCTAATAGCCAATGTCGTGAAATTAACGGTCAAGCTGTTTGTTCTTGTTTACCAAACTACTTGGGAAGCCCGCCAACATGTAGACCTGAATGTGTTGTTAACTCTGAATGTCCACAAAATGAAGCGTGCTCAAATCAGAAATGCCGAGATCCTTGCCCAGGAACATGTGGAGTGGCCGCGAAATGTAACGTAATTAATCACATTCCGATATGTGTTTGTCCCGCTCGATTTACTGGTGATCCTTTTACACGTTGCCACCAAATAAGTAAGCGATTCTTAATTTATAGTTTAGTATCCGAGACATCCTATAACGAAAGTATGACCTGTTTCTTTAAGTTGATCAACCAATTCCACCTGAACCAGTCAATCCGTGTCAACCATCACCATGCGGACCCAACGCGGAGTGTAGAGTTGTTGGTGATTCTCCATCCTGTTCATGTCTACGTGAATTTATTGGATCACCTCCAAATTGTAGGCCTGAATGTATAAGCAATTCCGAATGCCCTAGTAATTTGGCGTGCATCAATCAGAAATGTAAAGATCCTTGTCCTGGTGTATGTGGATCAAATGCAGAATGTCGGGTAGTCAGCCATACTCCAGTGTGTGTGTGTGCTATAGGTTACACTGGTGATCCATTTTCACTGTGCGAAATTCAACGCGATCCTGTAGAACAAGTTGCTCCATGCCAACCAAATCCTTGTGGGTCTAATGCTCTATGTAGAGAACAGAATGGAGCGGGTTCATGCCAGTGCCTACCTGAATACAATGGTAACCCTTATGAAGGCTGCCGACCGGAATGCGTACTCAATTCCGATTGTCCCTCCAATCGTGCATGCGTTAGAAATAAATGTATAGATCCTTGTCCAGGAACATGTGGATTGAATGCGGAATGTCAAGTCGTTAATCATTTGCCTTCATGTTCATGTCGATTAGGATATTCAGGAGACCCATATCGATATTGCCAAATTCAGCTGAATGAACGTAAGAAGTTATCTTTCGATTTGAGAACATAATCTTCACAATAGAAAATATTTTGCTTTATATCTAAGTTTACTTATTTACCTGTTTTCTATTACGTGCATCGAAATCTAGATCCTGAGTTATAATTATATTCTAAGCAAATTATTGTACTATAGATAGAGATTTATGTTAAAGGACATGTTATATGGTTAGATATGATACTTGAATTAAATTTCAATCAAGATGATTGAATATAGTTGGATTTAAGTTAGATACACGTAATAAGAAACAGGCCTATATTGAAATCTGGTGGATCGAGTACTTCATTGTTATCGATCCTATTTTAATTTTATTTGATATATTGTATTTATTACAACTACATACTGCGAAACTCACTTGACAACTAATTATCACTTGAATTGCGAGTTTTGCCTGAATTTCTAACTGACATTACTACCATCTTCTTTAGCTATCGTCCCCGAATATGTAAACCCATGCCAACCATCACCTTGTGGGCCAAATAGCCAATGCCGTGAAGTAAATAGTCAAGCTGTCTGTTCTTGTTTACCAGAATATATTGGAACTCCTCCTGGATGTCGACCTGAATGTGTTGTGAGCTCAGAATGTTCGTCAGACAGAGCATGCATAAATCAGAAATGTTCTGACCCATGTCCTGGTACATGTGGCCTGAATACAAACTGCCGCGTTAATAATCATAGCCCTATTTGTTCCTGCCATTCAGGATATACCGGTGATCCATTTACAAGATGTTATCCAATTCCTCGTAAGACAAATACGCATAGAAACCAAGTTGAAAATTTATCTACCAAAATTTCCTAATTTCAGCACCTCCGCCAGTAAGGCCGGCCGACGAAGTTAGAGATCCGTGTAGCCCATCACCTTGTGGACTTTATTCAGAATGTAGAAATATAAATGGTATACCTTCTTGCTCTTGTCTGCCAACTTATGTAGGCGCACCGCCAAACTGCCGTCCAGAATGCCTTATTAGTTCTGAATGTGCTAGCAACAAGGCATGTATTCGGGAGAAATGTATCGATCCATGTCCTGGAGCGTGCGGATTATCTGCCACCTGTAATGTTATTAATCATACTCCTACATGCACATGCATTGAAGGTTTTATTGGCGATCCATTTACAAGTTGTAGACCTAAACCAATAGAACGTAAGTGTTTATTCACCAATATCTTACCGTCGGGTGTCCTATCACGAAATGAATAATTCTAGCAAATGTCCCGATGGATGATCCATGTAACCCATCCCCTTGCGGCTCCAACGCTCAGTGTCTAGATGGCACTTGCACATGTCTTGCTAAATATCATGGTGATCCTTACAGTGGATGTAGACCGGAATGTGTTTTAAATTCAGATTGTGCTAAGGATAAAGCTTGCCTCCGAAGCAAATGTGTTGATCCTTGTCCAGGAACATGTGGCCAGAACGCCATCTGTGAGGTATTCAATCATATTCCAATGTGTCATTGCTCACCAGGAACGGAGGGTGATGCATTTATTCAATGCAGACCTTCTCAACGTATGTAATCGTTGTGTTAATTTAAGAATATCATTTATTAAATGTAAATTTTAGCATTAGCTCCTCAAAATCCTTGCAATCCTACACCATGCGGACCTAATAGCCAATGTCGTGAAATTAACGGTCAAGCAGTTTGTTCTTGTTTACCAAACTATTTGGGAAGCCCGCCAACATGTAGACCTGAATGTGTTGTTAACTCTGAATGTCCACAAAATGAAGCGTGCTCAAATCAGAAATGCCGAGATCCTTGCCCAGGAACATGTGGAGTGGCCGCGAAATGTAACGTAATTAATCACATTCCGATATGTGTTTGTCCCGCTCGATTTACTGGTGATCCTTTTACACGTTGCCACCAAATAAGTAAGCGATTCGTAATTTATAATTTAGTATCCGAAACATCCTATAACGAAAGTATGACATGTTTCTTTAAGTTGATCAACCAATTCCACCTGAACCAGTCAATCCGTGTCAACCATCACCATGCGGATCGAACGCGGAGTGTAGAGTTGTTGGTGATTCTCCATCCTGTTCATGTCTACATGAATTTATTGGATCGCCTCCAAATTGTAGGCCTGAATGTATAAGCAATTCCGAATGCCCTAGTAATTTGGCGTGCATCAATCAGAAATGTAAAGATCCTTGTCCTGGTGTATGTGGTTCTAATGCAGAATGCCGGGTAGTTAGCCATACTCCAATGTGTGTTTGTGCTATAGGTTACACTGGTGATCCATTTTCACTGTGCGAAATTCAACGAGATCCCGTAGAATCGCATATTGCTCCATGTCAACCAAATCCTTGTGGTGCAAATGCTGTATGTAGAGAACAGAATGGAGCAGGTTCATGCCAATGCCTGCCAGACTACAATGGAAATCCATATGAGGGTTGTCGACCGGAATGCGTACTCAATTCAGATTGTACTTCTAATCGTGCATGTGTTAGAAATAAATGTGTAGATCCCTGTCCAGGAACATGCGGACTTAATGCTGAATGTCAAGTCGTTAATCATTTGCCTTCGTGCTCTTGTCGTGTAGGATATTCAGGAGATCCTTATCGATATTGTCAAATCAAGCCGAATGAACGTAAGATTCTAACGTTTAGTGTCAAAAAATAGAATTACATTCCTACTATGAAGTCGAAATTACTGCACACATTCAAAATTTAATTATAGGTCTGTTTTCTATTAATTGATCTCATCCCTGGATCCATAATTGATCCTATTAAAAATATAATTTAATTGAAGCGAAGTTATAATTAGTTGTGTTTCTAGGACGAGATTAGCATAATATAATATAAAACAAGCCTAATGTACGAATTAGAAAACTTTATTGTTGTCCGATTATATTTCCATTTGATAGTTGATTTCATTAAAAATCTAATTTGAGAAGTTACCAACAAATTATTATGTTAACTACGAGAATATCCAAGACTCCGTAACTGATATTACTAAAATTTTCTTTAGCTATCGTCCCAGAATATGTAAACCCATGTCAGCCATCACCCTGTGGGCCTAATAGCCAATGCCGTGAAGTGAATAGCCAAGCCGTGTGTTCTTGTTTACCAGAATATATTGGAAGCCCACCGGGGTGTCGACCAGAATGTGTTGTGAGCTCAGAATGTGCAACTTACAAAGCTTGTATAAATCAAAAATGTTCTGATCCATGTCCTGGCACTTGTGGACTGAATACCAACTGTCGTGTAAACAACCACAGCCCTATTTGTTCCTGTCAAGATGGTTATACTGGAGATCCATTTTTCAGATGTTATCTACGTGAGAAATGTTTACTAATTTTGCCATTTCCTTAAACATAAATATGTAAAATCCCTTTAGGTCCGCCCATACCTGATGATGTGCCTGTATATACAAATCCTTGCGTACCATCGCCTTGTGGACCTAATTCTCAATGTCGTAATGTTGGAGAAAAACCGTCATGCTCTTGTTTACCTAATTATTACGGAGCTCCACCTTATTGTAAACCAGAATGTACAATTAATTCTGATTGTTCAAGTAACAGAGCTTGTATCCGAGAAAAATGTATCGATCCATGTCCTGGATCTTGCGGTCTAAATGCTGATTGTAATGTCATAAATCATACACCCACTTGTACTTGCATTACTGGATATACCGGAGATCCATTTAATTTGTGTAAACTTGTTCCTCCGGAATGTAAGTACATTTTAATTACACAACGGATTAAGTAATAACGAAATTGAATTACAAATGTAGCGGAAAAACCCAAAGATGATCCATGCAATCCATCACCCTGCGGATCTAACGCTCAGTGTATAAATGGTGTTTGTTCTTGCTTACCGGAATATCAGGGCGATCCATATAGTGGATGTAGACCCGAGTGTGTTTTAAATACAGACTGTCCTAGAGATAAGGCTTGTTTGAAAAGTAAATGCGTTGATCCTTGTCCAGGTACCTGTGCGCAGAATGCAATCTGCGATGTAATAAATCATATCCCGATGTGCCATTGCCCAACCGGAATGGAGGGCAACGCTTTTGTTCAATGTAAACCGATCCAAGGTTAGGTTCAACATTAAATTTATTTTATTTGTCGTTAAAAGTAAAATTATGTTTTCTATCAGAACCTGTGCCTCAGAACCCTTGTAGTCCATCTCCGTGCGGACCAAATAGTCGATGTCGCGAAGTTAATAACATTGCTGTTTGTTCATGCATTGACCAATTTGTTGGAAGCCCACCGAACTGTAGACCAGAATGTGTAATCAATTCGGAATGTCAACAAAATGAGGCTTGTCAAAATCAAAAATGTCGTGACCCGTGTCCTGGAACTTGTGGAATTAGAGCTCTATGCAGTGTTATAAATCATGTTCCAATCTGTAGTTGTTCACCTAGACATACCGGTGATCCCTTCACACGTTGTGAACCAATTGGTAAAATTTAATTCAAAATCTTGATACATCTGTCTAATAAAATTACAAATAAATTATACAGTTGATGTAATACATCGGGAACCAGTAAATCCATGCGTACCATCACCATGTGGTTCCTATGCAGAATGTAAAGTAAATGGAGAATCGCCATCTTGCTCTTGTTTGAAGGGATATATTGGTACCCCTCCTAACTGCAAACCGGAGTGTGTCAGTAATACGGAATGTCCAAATAGTTTAGCGTGCATTAATCAAAAATGCCGGGATCCCTGTCCTGGGGTATGTGGAACAAATGCCGAATGTAGAGTAATCAGTCATACTCCACAATGCGTATGTGCCATTGGGTTCGTTGGTGACCCATTCTCACAATGTGCAATAAAGAAACCATTACTAGAAGAACCACAAACACCCTGCATACCAAATCCTTGTGGCTCGAATGCCATTTGCCGTGAACAAAATGGTGCTGGATCATGTCAATGTATTTCAGAATATTTCGGTAATCCTTACGAGGGATGCCGTCCAGAGTGTTTGCTGAATTCTGATTGTCAATCCAATAAGGCTTGCGTTAATAGTAAATGCGTTGATCCTTGCCCTGGAACTTGCGGACAAAATTCTCTTTGTCAAGTTATCAATCATTTAGCTACATGCAATTGTCTGAATGGCTATTCTGGAGATCCGTACAGAATTTGTCAGATTAACAAACAAGAACGTAAGCATGAAAAGCATATCTGTAAGATTCATATTTAATATCTCAAAATTTGTATTGTAACAGCTGATATTCCGCCATATGTAAATCCTTGCCAACCATCTCCATGTGGTCCGAATAGCCAATGTCGCGAATTAAATAGTCAAGCTGTCTGTTCCTGTTTACCAGAGTTTATCAATTCTCCGCCCAATTGCCGACCGGAATGTACTGGCAGCGCAGAATGTTCGCAAGACAAAGCCTGCATTAATCAAAAATGTGTTAATCCATGTCCGGGACCATGTGGAAGGCTTGCAAATTGTCAAGTTCACAATCATAGCCCGATATGTTCGTGTCAGAATGGTTACACTGGCGACCCGTTTACCAGATGTTATCAAATTCCTCGTAAGAATTATTCACATCCCCCTCTACCTTTATACATAAAATAATCATTCTTTGAAAAATCATACAGCTGCTCCTCCAATTGTTCCTGATGTTCCAATAAACCCTTGTGTTCCTTCGCCTTGTGGACAAAATTCACAATGTCAAGTATTTGGAAATTCACCGTCGTGTTCCTGCCTCCAGAATTATTATGGATCACCTCCCAATTGTAAGCCTGAATGTACTATCAATCCAGATTGTTCCAGTAATAGGGCATGCATTCGAGAGAAATGTGTTGATCCTTGTCCTGGATCCTGTGGACTGAATGCTCAATGTAACATTGTGAACCATACGCCAATTTGTACTTGTATTAGCGGTTATGTGGGTGATCCATTTAATTCCTGTCAACCAGCTCCTATTGCACGTGAGTGGTTTATTCCTAGGATTACGTTAACATATTGATAATTGATAAATCTTTTAGCCGTCCCTCCTAATGATGATCCTTGCAATCCATCACCATGTGGAACAAATGCTAAATGTGATAATGGCGTTTGTGCATGTTTACCAGAGTATCATGGAGATCCATATTCTGGTTGTCGTCCGGAATGCGTTCTCAATTCTGATTGTCCCAAAGACAAAGCTTGTCTTCGGAGTAAATGTGTAGATCCTTGTCCGGGAACTTGTGGACAAAGCGCCATATGTGAAGTTTTTAATCATATTCCAATGTGTCATTGTTCTCCTGGAATGGAAGGGAATGCATTTGTGCAATGTAGACCATCGCAACGTATGTATTTATCCAGCCCGTTCGGTTTTGATACCTATTTTTAATAGTTGCGTCAATTTTAGCGTCAATTCCTGAGAATCCTTGCAATCCTTCGCCATGTGGACCTAACAGCCAATGTCGCAATGTCAATGGTATATCTGTATGTTCTTGTGTACAAGGTTACATTGGCAGTCCCCCGTCATGTAGACCAGAATGTGTTGTAAGCGCTGAATGTCAACAAAATCAAGCATGCCAAAATCAAAAATGTATTGATCCGTGTCCGGGAACTTGTGGATTCTTAGCTAAGTGTTCGGTTATCAACCATAATCCAATATGCGTTTGCCCGCAAGGATATACTGGCGATCCATTCAAAAGATGCATCCAACAAATAAGTACTTATAAAACGCTAATGCCGGTGACTCAGGCGTAAAGGCACGTACCGATATGATCGATACGTGGTTTTACGATTGAGTTATCGATATATATATCGCATTTCATTGCTTTTTAAAATCTATAGTTGTTGATACTCCGAAAAACCCATGCGACCCATCCCCATGTGGACCGAATTCTGAATGCCGAACTGTAGGAGATTCACCATCCTGCACCTGTTTACCAGAATACATTGGAACACCACCATCGTGCAGACCAGAATGTATTAGCAATAGTGAATGTCCAAATAATTTAGCATGTATAAATCAAAAATGTCGTGATCCATGTGTTGGAGTTTGCGGAATGAATGCAGAGTGTCGTGTTTCAAGTCACACGCCAATGTGTGTATGTTCTATAGGATTTACTGGTGATCCATTTAGTTATTGCAATAAACAGCAAGAACCACCCGTTGAACCAACACCTAATCCATGTGTCCCTAATCCATGCGGCTCAAACGCATTATGTCGAGAGCAAAATGGTGCAGGGTCATGTCAATGTCTGTCGGAATACTTTGGAAATCCATACGAAGGATGCCGTCCAGAATGTGTATTAAATTCAGATTGTCCAGCAAGCAGAGCTTGCGTTAACAGTAAATGTGTGGACCCGTGTCCTGGAACTTGTGCTCAAAATGCTATATGTCAAGTTATCGACCACTTACCAACTTGTAATTGTCATAACGGATACACTGGTGATCCATATCGATTCTGTCACATAAAGTACGAAGAAGAGCCGGTTATTCGTAACCCATGCCAACCATCACCATGTGGGGCGAATAGTCAATGCAAGGAAACGAATGGTCAAGCCGTTTGTTCATGTTTACAAGAATTTGTTGGTAGTCCACCAAATTGTCGTCCGGAATGTATTGTTAGCTCTGAATGCCCATCGGACAAAGCATGTGTAAATAGAAAATGCCAGGATCCCTGCCCTGCGAATTGTGGATCATTTACTTTATGTCGGGTAAATAATCATAGTCCAATTTGTTCCTGTCAAAGTGGATACACCGGTGATCCATTTACACGATGCTATCCAATACCACGTAAAATCAATAATTTATTTCTATCTGCTTACATTCTTTTGATCGCTTTGATTCCTTTTAATTGTAGCACCCGAAAAAGATACTCCAATTGAAAAGCCAATAAATCCATGCGTACCGTCACCATGTGGTCTTAATTCTCAATGTCAAGCATTTGGTGAATTACCATCATGTACGTGCCTGCCTAATTATTTTGGTTCCCCGCCAAATTGTCGACCGGAATGTACAATTAATTCTGAGTGTTCAAGCATAAAATCCTGTATTCGGCAACGTTGTGTTGATCCATGTCCAGGATCTTGCGGATTAAATACTCAATGTAATGTTATTAATCATACTCCAGTCTGTACATGTGTGGATGGATACGTTGGTGATCCATTCACTAATTGTCAACCGGCACCACCACCTCGTAAGCAAACTAAATAAATAAGAAAATATCCTAATATAAGCGAGGTATTATTTGTAGCTCCAAGACCTCATGATGACCCATGTAATCCATCACCATGTGGTCCTAATTCCGAGTGCCAAAATGGAATTTGTAAATGTATACCAGAATATCAAGGTGATCCTTACTCTGGTTGCCGACCAGAATGCGTACTAAGTACTGACTGTCCAAGGGATAAATCCTGTACAAGAAATAAGTGCGTTGATCCTTGCCCCGGAACTTGTGCTCAGAATGCAATATGTGACGTTATAAATCACATTCCAATGTGCCATTGTCCTCCGGGTTCTGAGGGTAACGCATTTATCCAATGCAGACCAATTGAAAGTACGTAACGAAATAAATTTTTAAAGATACAACTTTCAGAAATTTAATAATATATTATAGAAGTACCTCAAAATCCATGCAACCCATCACCGTGCGGTCCGAACAGTCAATGTCGGGAAATAAATCAACAATCAGTATGTTCATGTGTTCAGGGATATATCGGAAGTCCGCCAACATGTCGACCAGAATGTGTTGTAAATTCTGAATGTGCGCAAAATGAGGCTTGTATAAATCAAAAGTGTCGAGACCCTTGCCCCGGAACATGTGGCATTTATGCTAAATGTTCGGTAATAAATCATACTCCAATTTGTAGTTGTCCGGCTCGATACACTGGTGACCCGTTCAGTCAATGCCAGCTTATTCGTGAGATATATATATTTACATCACAGTACGATCCCCTAAAAATAAAATCTGTCAAATTTTTAGTTAATATTCCAGAACCAGAACCAATTAATCCGTGTCAACCATCGCCATGCGGTCCAAATTCTGAATGTCGTGTTGTTGGCAATTCCCCATCATGCTCTTGCGTCCAAGAGTATATCGGTTCACCGCCATATTGTAAACCAGAATGTGTCAGCAATTCTGAATGCGCCGGTAATCTTGCTTGCATGAATAAAAAATGTCGCGATCCATGTCCCGGTGTGTGCAGTCCCAATGCTGAATGTCGGGCATTAAACCATGTTCCAATGTGCTTCTGTTCACACGGTTTCACCGGCGATCCGTTCAGTCAATGTGTTCAAATTTTGAATATACCAGTCGACGATTTTAAAACCCCATGCCATCCAAATCCGTGTGGATCGAATGCATTATGTCGGGAACAAAATGGGGCTGGAGCCTGTCAATGTGTACCGGAATATTTTGGAAATCCGTACGAAGGATGTCGTCCGGAATGTGTTTTAAATTCTGATTGCCCATCAAATAGAGCCTGTGTTAATATGAAATGTGTTGACCCATGTCCAGGAACTTGTGGCCAGAACGCTGAATGTCATGTAGTCAATCACCTATCGTCTTGTACTTGTTATAACGGATTTACAGGAAATCCTTTCATTAATTGCCAAATTTTGAAGGACGAACGTAATTTAAAAATCATTAAAATAGCTGAAATAAGTTTACTTATTATTTATTTTGAAATAGAAATTCCTCCGCAATATGTTAATCCTTGCCAACCATCACCATGTGGTCCAAACAGTAATTGCAGAGAAACAAATGGTCTAGCTGTTTGTTCTTGCCTGCCGGAATTCACTGGATCCCCGCCCTCATGTCGTCCAGAATGTGTATTAAGTTCAGAATGTCTGTTAACAAAAGCTTGCGTTAATCAGAAATGTGTCGACCCCTGTCCTGGAAGTTGTGGATCAAATGCCCGTTGTCATGTGCAAAATCATGCTCCGATTTGTGCATGCGATTCTGGGTATACTGGAGATCCATTCACAAGATGTTATATTATACCCAGTAAGATTATAATATTTTCATCATTACGTTCCTTTTTAAATTTATTCATTATTAACAGAACCACAAAATGACACAAATATCGAAATAAATCCATGTCTTCCATCGCCATGTGGTCCGAATTCCCAATGTCAAGCAATTGGTACTGTTCCTGCATGCTCATGTTTGCCAAACTACTTTGGATCACCGCCAAACTGTAAACCTGAATGTGTAATTAATTCTGAATGTTCGTTAAATAATGCGTGCATCCGACAACGTTGTGTCGATCCTTGTCCGGGATCATGTGGCGTCTATGCAGAATGTTCAGTCAATAACCATGTTCCAATTTGTAAATGTAACAACGGTTACACTGGCGACCCATTTACGTATTGTTCACCAATATCTGAACCGCCTCCAAAACCCGAATTCGACGACCTATGTAATCCATCGCCATGTGGACCAAATTCTGAATGTTTACCGGATGGTACATGCAAATGTTTACCAGAATACCATGGTAATCCGTTCATTGAATGCAGACCGGAATGCGTTTTGAATTCGGATTGTGCTAGCAATAAGGCATGCATAAATCGTAAATGTGTTGATCCATGTCCAGGAGTCTGTGGCCAAAATGCTATCTGTACTGTCTACAATCATATTCCAATGTGCGAATGTCCTCAGGGAATGGAATTATACGCCTTTTCAAATTGCAGGCTAAAAGAACGTACGTATAGTTTTCGTCGACGATGAAAAACCGTCCTGCGTTTCATACCATTAAATTAAAATTCAATATTTATAGCTGAGGTTGTTGTTAATCCTTGTCAACCATCACCATGCGGCCCCAATAGTCAGTGTAGAGAATCAAATGGCCAGTCTGTTTGTTCATGTATTCCGGGATACTTTGGTATACCACCGTCCTGCCATCCGGAATGTACAATCAATTCCGATTGTATACCGAGTAAAGGATGCGTTAACCAGAAATGTATTGACCCTTGTCCGGGATCGTGTGGCCAAAATGCTGTCTGTCATCCGGTAAATCATAACGCTATTTGTGTATGTCCGCCTCCAACTACTGGCGATCCATTTATTCGATGTTCCGTACCTGGTTTGTCTATAATATAACTGTGACGTTATGGGAATCAATTAATAACTATTTCTAAATCATTAGTTAAACCACAGCCGCCGCCCAAGGATACTGTTGTTAATCCTTGCTATCCATCGCCATGTGGTCTCTACTCAATATGCGAACCTGAAAATGGAGCTGCAAAATGTTCATGTTTACCGGAGTATATTGGAAACGCACCAAATTGCCGACCGGAATGCACTAGTAACTCTGAATGTCCGAATAATTTAGCATGCATAAATCGTAAGTGTCAAGATCCATGTGTTAATTCTTGTGGCAATAATGCGCTATGCTCCGTAACGTTACATACACCAAATTGTTATTGTCCTGCCGGTATGGTCGGCAATCCATTCACGGATTGCCGTGTACAACAACGTAAGTTTATTTCGAAAATTTAAAATGTACAGTCTGTTCGTAATAATAATTAAATGCATTAACGATGTCGCTTTCGTCCCTCC
>JANTOP010006673.1:22159-33392 GCA_027564815.1 Symmerus nobilis
GAATAGTAATAATACATGTCTAAGCTAAGGGGTTATGTAGTAATGCAAGTATTTGATTGCCCATGATCTCAACAAACTCCACTTTAAAATATCAGCAACACAGAACCTTGATTCAGTAAATGGCTGAATTGTGGGTTCTTCACGGATGTTAATTTACTTTACTAAATCTATTATTTACAAAAATTACAGTTCCACCACCGCCTCCACCACCGGAGTATAGTTCCTGTCATACGATTCAATGCGGCATAAATGCTGTATGCCGAAGCAGAGGCAATGACGCTATTTGTGAATGTATACCGGAATATCATGGGAATCCGTACGAAGGATGCCGACCAGAATGTATTGTTAATACTGAATGTCAAATGAATCGAGCATGTATCCGGAATAAATGTAAAGATCCATGTATTGGAACATGTGGCCTTGACGCTATATGCTCCGTTACAAATCATGTTCCGATTTGCACATGTCCACCAGGAACATCTGGTGATGCATTCCGACAATGTAGCCCGGTAGTAATTGAAAAGCCAGATCCATGTTATCCATCACCCTGCGGTCAAAATACTGTTTGCCGTCCTTCGTCTACCAACGCCGTTTGTGAATGTATCCCCGGCTACTTCGGAAATCCGTATGGTAGCGGTTGTAATCCAGAATGTACCATCAGTTCAGATTGTGCAAGTAACAAGCAATGTTTGAATAAGAAATGTGTTGATCAATGCCCAGGAATATGTGGTTATGGAGCGCTTTGTCTCACTATTAATCACAGTCCAATATGTTCATGTCCGAAAGGAATGATCGGTGATCCATTCGTGCAATGTCATCCAATGCTTGATACAACAGATCCATGTAATCCATCACCATGCCGACAGAATGGTATGTGTCGCGTTGTTAATGGAGCTGCAGTATGTACTTATCCCGAATGCATTACAAATGATGATTGTTATTACGATCGAGCCTGCTTCAATCAGAAATGTAGTGATCCATGTATAAATGCTTGTGGTCTAAATGCTATTTGCAATGTAATAAATCATAAACCGGAATGTTCATGTCCGACGGGATACATTGGATCACCGTACGTGCAATGTTCACTTCAACGTATTGACGAAGAAATTAAACCGGAATGTGAACGAGATTCGGATTGCACAAATGATAAGGCTTGTATCAACCAACAATGTAGGAATCCATGCGCTGAAGGTAATGTTTGTAGTCCAAACGCGCAATGTCATGTACAGGTTCACCGAGCCGTTTGCATTTGTCATGAAGGATTTACCGGAAACGCTCAAATTGCATGTTATGAAAGTGAGATATGAAACTCAAATTTTTGTAAAACAAAATATTAAAAAAAATATATTTTTCTAACAGTTGGATGTAGATCAGATTCCGATTGTCCAGCAACTCAAGCCTGTATCAATCGTGAATGCCTTGATACTTGCCAGCAGACACAATGCGGTCGAAATGCCATATGCAAATCTGATTATAATCATCGAGCTCGTTGCTATTGCTTGGATGGTTATCATGGCAATCCGTTGGTTAGTTGTGAACGACCTGAATGTATAAGTGATCAGGAATGTCCGTACAATTTGGCTTGTCGAAATGAAAAATGTACAGATCCATGTGATTGTGCACCATCCGCTCAATGTCGGGTTGATAATCATCGGGCCACATGTAGATGTCCACCAGGATATTATGGTGATCCGTATAAATTATGTAAACGTAAGTATTTTACTTTTAGGCTACACATTTTGGTATGCAGTATTTTAGAATTTCCACAAGAAACTGTTCAACCTATTTTCGAATGGTCACTTACTGTAGTATAACTACTTTCATTACATGAATATATTACGTAAGTTACTGCCAAATGCGAGTCTGTCAGGTACTTGTTTGCGAGTTACTTCAACAATTTTGGTTTTCACTGGGTTCTTGTCTTTCTCCATCATATTACAGGTTAGCTCTTCGCATGGCATCTACTGTCATTGTGTAAACAGCCGAACCAGTTACTATTTTACTCATGTAAGCTTAAAAGTACTGCGAATTATTTTGCATAATATACAGCTGACACAATATGGGGACTTAACACTTGCTTGCTAGATTGAACATAAAATATCCTCTAATCATATTCTTTTATTTAGGATGGTTAGCTAAAATTCAATTTTCAATGCTGGTAGCTAGCGTACATAATCTCCTTGTAATGTGTTACGAATGTCAAGCAAATTTATGCCTTCATACAAAATTGGTCTAATCGTTAACTAAAATTCGTCTAAATCAATAGATGTAGCACCAAACGAACCACAAAATTTATTGAACCTTTTGTACACCTTTTTGTCAGTATCTAGTATTTTTATATACATATCACTGAATCCTGCTTCCCAGCACTGAAAATCTCATGGACAAATACTCCTTGACATACTGAACAACACTTCCATACCCATACATTACTTTGACATCAGACATCATTTAACATTAATTTTGCATGCAGCGCCACCTATCTTACATTTTTCCTTGGTTAATTTTCACATGCTGTGTAGTCCTCTAGAATTCCACTTTCCGATCGAACAATAATTAAAGGAGATAATATGGATAAATCACTTCGGAATTTTTCGCAGTCAAAAGAAATTTTTCGCAATCGAAAAAATATTCTGTCGATGTCTCGCCGACCCATACGTCAAATTTACTTTGAAGAATTCGATCAGCTCTCATTGAAATGTGGCGTGTAGGTGAAAATCTAATGATGCCATCAAGTTATGTACACCCAAGTTATCTGAATCCACCTAGTCTATCCTAATTTTTTTTCGTGTACGACAGTGTTATTGTAAGAATTATTCGAATTTGACCGCGAATTCGAATTTAAGCCTATTTTACGGCGACACCTTTTTATTGTTAAGACCAACGATCCCCATCATAACTTGTGCAAGGATGATGATGATGATGTTTGATTGAAACAAATCCGAACATACAAGATAAAAAGCTGTAAACATTGTTACAGATTAAAAAGGAAAACAAATTGATTATTGCTAGTTGTTAGCAATAACTGTCAATAACAGTAGCTGTCATATCCCTTATCAAATTGAAGATTACATTAGTTGATTGCTCTTAATCTGGTTGTCATTATTGACCATTTTAAGTTAATTGACAACTGTTGCGAGATATGTATTTAGCTACTCCCGTATACAAGAGTCTGTTGACTATTGCTCTGCATAGTACGTGCGACCGTCATTGGTTTTTCAGTGGATATTATAATTGGACAATAAGGGTCACTTATTGCCCTAAACCCTATACCCACCCTAAATTTTATCTTTGTAGTACAACCCTTAAGTTTTCAATACAAATATAAATACTGTTGTATTTTCCTTATTTTGATCACAGGACCTGAACTTGATACATCCGAATGTACGATGGATGCCGATTGTCCATCAAAATTGGCTTGTTTCTCTGGCTTTTGTAAAAATCCATGTGTGGAAACAAAACCATGTGGCGCACATGCTTCATGTTCGGTTGTGGACTCATTACCGTTACGAACGTTACTTTGCCAGTGTGATCCAGGTTATATTGGTGATGCTGATGTGGCTTGTCGTGCAGGTAATAATACGATAAAATTGATATATTTTTTATTAAAACCAAAGTCGATAAGATATTTTAATTTCAATATTCATTTACAGGAATTTGTTTTAATTTTAAATATTAAATTTTTTGTACATTATAGCTCTTCATTAGTGTACATTTTTTCCGCATACAAAACATTTAAACACAAATTGTACAAAAGCACAATTTGTATGTTACACAAAATCCATCCTTCTAATCTTACTCAAATCACTCATAAAAATTTCACATTCAATTTAATTTCTAGCCAACCCTCATGTAGAGCAATTAATTCTAATTTATTTGTATCTTCATTTTTCAAAACTCAACAGCACCCAAAGATGAAATCGGTTGCACACGTGACGATGAATGTTCGCAAACGGACACCTGTCGCAATGGTGCTTGCGTAAATCCATGCACAAATGGTAATCCATGTGCTCGAACAGCTGAATGCCTGGCACAAAATCATCGTGCGACATGTCAATGTCCAGCTGGATTAATTGGTGATCCATTTATAAATTGTTTCAAGGAATCACTACCACCAGCACCACCAAAACCGGAATGTACCAGCGATTCGGAATGCTCTCAAGCGTTAGCTTGTATTAATCAACGTTGTCAGAATCCATGTGCCGAACGTAATCCATGTGCTGGTAATGCAGAATGTCGTGTATCGCAACATCGACCGTTATGTTACTGTCCCGCTGGATGGGGCGGTGACCCACAAGTGCAATGTTTCAAACCAGAATGTAAGTCAGATGATGATTGTCCGTATGATAAGGCTTGTTATAATGATAAATGCCTAAATCCATGTACATACGGTTCGACACAATGTGCTCGAAATGCTGAATGTTTCGCACAAAACCATCGTGCCAATTGTGTATGTCCAGCCGGTACCCAAGGTAATCCGTTCATATCGTGCATAACCGGACAATGTCAGTACAATGAGGATTGTCGAGATGATGAAGCATGCGATCGATTGAACAGAGTTTGTCGATTAGTATGTGACTCGGAAACATGTGCACCGACAGCCACGTGTGAGGGACGACAACATCAACCAGTTTGTAAATGTCAACCGGGCACAAGTGGTAATCCATATGTTGAATGTAGTGAATACCGTCAATCGATTCCAGAATGTGAAATTGACGCTGACTGTTCTTCTCAGTTGGCTTGTATTAATCAGCGTTGTGAAAATCCTTGTGCGAAATCTGATGTTTGCGCTCCTCAACAAATATGTTCCGTTCTTGATACGTTACCATTACGAACTGTTTTATGTAAATGTCCTATTGATATGGTAACCGATAGTGCTGGACGTTGTCAACCGATTCGCATAGAAACACCTGGTTGCCGACTTGACGACGAATGTCCAGATACGGATAAATGTATAAATCGAAAATGTCTGCTGGCTTGTGAAGTTGATCGATGTGGAATAAATGCCCAATGTTTGTCATCGAGTCATCGAGCCATCTGTACTTGTGCCCCAGGTTACGAGGGAAATCCTCACTTTGAATGCTTACCAATACCAAGAAGGCCGGATGAAGTCGTAACCCCAGAATGTTATACCGATAATGAATGTGCCAACGACCGCGCATGTCGAAATGAACGTTGTATGAATCCATGCACATCAGATGATCAGTGTGGTAAAGGAGCTTTTTGCAATGCTGTTGATCATAAGGCTGTATGCAAGTGTCCAATTGGTTACACAGGAAATCCGTTCATTAATTGTATACCACCAGCCGAAGCGACTGTTGGATGTAAATCGAACTCAGACTGTGCTCAATCGGAATCATGTATAAATAAACTTTGTGTAAGTCCATGTAATTGTGGCGTTGACGCCGAATGTCGTGTCCTAAACCATCATCCGATATGTCATTGTCGGGCAGGATATTCAGGTAATCCACAAACAGGTTGTGTTAAACTTGGTTGCCAGTCGGATGATGAATGTAGCAATGACAAACAATGCTTTAACAATGAATGCGTTAATCCGTGTGCTATTGGAGACCCGTGCGCAATTAATGCTGAATGTTATGGTCACAACCATCGCTCTACATGTCGGTGCCCATCCGGATTGGAGGGAAATCCATTTGAACGATGTGAACGCGTTGAATGCCATTCCGATTATGAGTGTCCAAATGATCGAGCTTGCATTAAAAATCATTGCGTCAATCCATGTGCTACCAATTATAATCCACCATGTGCCCAAAATGCAATCTGTTATGTAAGAAATCATGCAGCTAATTGTAGATGCCCAGAAAATCTACCAGAAGGTAATCCGTTCTCGTATTGTAAGAGTAAACCACCGCCACAATTTGATGAGCCCGAATGTACATTTGATTATGATTGTCCATCGAAAATGGCTTGTATTCGAGATAAATGTGTAAATCCATGCACCGAACTTTCACCATGTGCGAAAACAGCCACCTGTAGCGTTTTGGATAGTGTACCCGTACGAACAATGGTCTGTGAGTGTCCAGACTTCTGGGTGCCCGATCAGAATGGGGAATGTAGACGAATTGTATTACCAACACCACCCGGCTGCCAACAAGATAGTGAATGTCCCGATCATGAATCATGTATCAATCGACAGTGTCGAAATCCATGCGATTGTGGAATACATGCAACTTGTGTTGTCAGAAATCATCATGCCATCTGTTCATGCGATTCCGGATATGAAGGCAATCCAAATATAGCTTGTCGAACAGTCGGTTGCCGTATCGATTCAGATTGTGAATCGGGAAAAGCATGTGTCAATGGTAATTGTATCAATCCATGTATTGTACAAAATCCATGCGGAATAAACGCTGAATGTTATGTAAGCGGTAGTAAGCCGGAATGTAGATGTTTAAGCGGTTATCGTGGTAATCCATGGGAACGCTGTAATATCGTTGGTTGCCGAAGTAACAGCGACTGCCCGTTGGATAAATTCTGTGAAAATTCGCAATGCGTCAATCCTTGCGTGTACGATAAACATTGTTCACCGAGAGCCGAATGTACGCCACAAAATCATATTGCCGTCTGTAGATGTCCGGCTGGATTAATCGGCAATCCATACATTGATTGCCGTGAGGAGCGACTACCAGAATGTGTATATGATACGGACTGTCCATCTAGATTAGCTTGCATTGACAATAAATGTACGAACCCTTGTACAGCTTTAGAACCATGTCAACGACCCGCAACATGTGAAGTTATACCAAGTTCACCGGTCCGAACAATGATATGCATTTGCCCTGAAGGTTATGTAAGCAGCGGAAGCGGTACTTGCGAACCATTAAAATCCATTATAGAAATTGGCGGCTGCATAACCGATTCCGATTGTCCAAGTGATAAGGCGTGCATCAATGCTATATGCCGTAATCCATGTAACTGTGGATTACATGCCGATTGTCGAATTATTGATCATAAACCCATATGTTCATGCGAACAAGGTTATGATGGTAATCCGGAATTAGAATGTATTCGAATCGGTTGTAAATCGGATCATGATTGTACCGGAACGCACAGTTGCATAAATCGACAATGTATACCGGCATGTGCTGCGGATGGTAGTTCATGTGGTGAATTAGCGGAATGTTATGGCATCAATCATAGGGCCGTTTGTGAATGTCCGCCAGGACTTAGTGGCAATCCAAAGATATCATGTGGTGTGTTGGGATGTCGTAGCGACACGGAATGTCCAAATAATAAGGCTTGCATAAATGCTGAATGTCGAAATCCATGTCCACTCTCTAAAGTGTGCCATCCAAATGAGATTTGTCAGGTGTACGATCATCGTCCAGAGTGCGCCTGTCCACCAGGATACGTTGGTGATATTGATCAAGGTTGTAAACAGCTAGATGAAGTTTGTCAAAATGATGGTGATTGCCCAACACAACTGGCTTGTATTGGCAGTGAATGTATTAATCCCTGTAATGCAACGAAACCTTGTGGCGTTAATGCTGAATGTAAAACATTCGATACCGTACCACTTCGTACAATGATCTGTATATGTTTACCAGGATACCAAGGAAATGCGGCGACACAATGTGATAAAACATCAACGTGTCAAATCGAAAAAGGATTTGTGCATGATGTTAATGGCAATTGTGTCTGTCCGCCCGGCACTGCATTAGATATTAATGATAATTGTATCCCGTGTTATATTGAACGCGGCTATAAGATTGATGAAACGGGTCATTGTGTTTGTGCATTAGAACGTGGCATGGTTATCGATGAACACGGACGATGTGTATGTCCCGTTGAACATGGTTATCAACTTACCGAACTAGGTGAATGTATCCCAATACAGAGAACTCCCGGATGTGCGTCGGATGATGATTGCGCTTATAATAAATACTGTAATCTCGATCGCAAAATGTGTGAGGATCCATGTTTGACTAAAGTGTGTGGTGTGAATGCATTGTGCAATGCAACAAATCACCGAGCTGTATGTAAGTGTATAACTGGATATGTTGGAAATCCGGAGAAAAGATGTAACCATACAACAACAGATTTCCCCAGACCGAATATGATTGTTAGTTGTTTGGCTGATGGTGTTCAAGTTGAAATTAATATAGCTGAGCAAGGTTTCAATGGGGTTCTATACGTTAAAGGGCATAGTAAGAATGAGGAATGTCGTCGTGTTGTCAGCTTAACACCACAAGATGTACCACGTACCGAAATATTCAAAGTACACTTTGGAAGCTGTGGTCTAATTCATGTCAATGGTATCGCTAGCTTTGTTCTCGTCATCCAAAAACATCCGAAATTAGTGACGTACAAAGCGCAAGCATACAACATTAAATGTGTGTACCAAACGGGCGAACAAAATGTAACGCTTGGTTTCAACGTATCAATGTTAACCACTGCTGGAACAATTGCTAATACCGGCCCACCGCCTATTTGTGTTATGAAAATTGTAACGCATAATGGCGATGAAATTAATTCAGCCGAAATTGGTGATAATTTAATGTTACAAGTTAGTGTACAACCAGCATGTAAGTGTCTTTTTTTTACAAGTTATCAACGAGTTTCATTTTATTTGATAAATTTAATTTAATTTCAGCAATTTATGGAGGATTTGCTCGAACGTGTATTGCCAAAACGATAGACGATAGCGTTGAAAATGAATATATTGTTACGGATGAAAATGGTTGCGCCACCGATCCAACCATATTTGGTGAATGGGATTATAAACCTGATACAAACAGTTTGTTAGCTAGCTTTAATGCTTTCAAATTCCCGTCCAGTGATAATATACGGTTCCAATGTAATATTCGGGTATGCTTTGGTAAATGTCAACCTGTTAATTGCCGTGGTGATAACGCGTACGGCAGACGGCGACGACGTCGTCAAATTACTGATAATTCATTTAACAGTACTACAATGAGCACAGCGCTGGCACGTAACGATGATTTAGGTTTGGATGGACAGTTACGTGAAGAGATTACCATATCTTCTAATGCTATATTAACATTTGATCGACGTGATGAAAAACTATCGGACGGAAGTAATAGTAAGTGTAAAGATAATTCAAATATTTGTATATAAATCATATTGTTGTATTAACTCTACTACTGGCTGCGTCATTAATAATTCAGCACCGGCTGCGCCAGTTGGGCTACCAAAATAATATCAAATTCAAATCTTAATAATATTTTTATTGTCTAATCTCTATTTTATTGGAATGATATTTACAAATTTTAATATTAAATTAAATTTTCCTTTCGCCCAAAAACATAAATAGTTCATCCGGCCGCTCAACGTGTCGAAGACATTTGTGTGTCAATGATTGGTCTTATCATAGCATTAGTAATCACAGCTTTACTATCACTGGTAGCCGTTGCTGTTGCCGTATCATGCTGGTTGATGGCATATCGAAGACAACCGAAAACTGTTGGTCCATTACCACATCCGCCCGAATTTCCAAATCCACTATTTGCAAATCAGGATGGTCATTCCGAACCGACACCTGATTATCTATCATAGAATATGCATTGTAAAGGGTGCCTGTAAAAAATTTTTAAATAAGATAACTAGTATAGATAATTAGAAAAATAGAAACCGTCCATAAAAGCAATCAATTTAGATTAAGTTAACAAATTAACCAGTGTTGTTATTTCTTATAAAGAAAAACAATTTTGTAATTATAAAAAAAAAACCTATTTTGTAAAATTAATTTTTAAAATTAAAACAAAACTACAATTGGGAGAGAAAACAAATAAATTATTCGAACACAGAATCACTTTTGAGACGTGTAAAATATTGTACCTTTTGTATTTTAATTGTAAACTTGGCCAAAGATAAAAGGACAATGTAAAATAAATAAGAATCCATAGGACAGATTATAAATTGTATTTGTAAAAGGATTCTGTGTTCCTCGAGACGCTTTGAAAGTGAAAGAAGTATGAACCTCGACAACTTCTCCATTGGCCGAAACTAGTCTCACCTTAATTTATATTATAATTTTATTAAAGTTTTATTCTCAACTTCTTTAATTTATTTTTTAGTTTTTTGGAATAAGATTTGGTGAAGGCTGTTATTATTATTTTTTTTTTCGTTTCTACATTTCGTGTCCTTTATTTTTGCCAATATTTTTTGATAAAAGAAAGACCTGCCAAAAATGCTATTTATACTGCCCTTTTATTTCTATCGCTATGAAAACGAATCTTTTTTATTTAAAACGTTTTTGGACATAAGCACTGTGGATTACCTTCATAATGGGTAATTAAAATTGTTCACTCGTTAATTGATTAAAATTTAAATCTAATTTTGAAAGAAATCTTATATTTAATTTAACGACGGCCTTTGGAGAACTTGATTATTATTTTTATGTAGGAAACAAATTTAATAAAAAAAAAACGTATTTTTAAATATTTTTATTATTAATTGATAAGACATAATAATTTTGTATGAAATTAAATAGTCAGATATAATAATATTATTGAAAGAAATTGTACTATATTTTATATGAAAATTATTTTTTTATACGAATGATACTTGTGATGTAAGTTTAATAAACAAATTAATATTCTAGATTAGATATAAAAAGAAAATTAAATTAATTAATATTTAAAACAAAAAATATTAAAATTTAAAAGCTTTAATCGCAACGAATTATAATTTTTATTTAATTCTATATAATATAAAATATTGTAATACAGGAAAATATTTTGCTACTGGTTAATTATGAGAGTCATTCAAAAGTGTGACCGGGCAAAATATAAATGCAGCGACCTTTAGTTCTATTCGTAATTATATCAAGCAATCAACAAAGCCAATCGATGTTGTAAATTTACCATATGTGGGATAAATGGATCAAACGGATTCAGGAAGTAACGATCGATGAAACTTCAATTCAAACCGACAACCAAGTGAAGTGTTGACAAACTGATTCATTACAATTAAACCGAGGATTTTATATATTGATGTCATACTTTTACTAATCATATTATTAGTTGATTCAATTCATAATTTCCACTATTAATTTATTTTCCTTGTTTAAAAAAAAACAACCAATTATAATTAAAATTAAGAAAAACTTAGTCAATAATTTGTAATTATTTTTCTAAATAGAATTGTTGCGAATAAAGCTTTTCTATCTAGGTGAAATAAAAAAAAAAAGTAATAAATTCTCTTAAAATATCAAATTAACTTTTACCCAGTCTTTTGATATCCCATCTTA
>JANTOP010006674.1:0-16550 GCA_027564815.1 Symmerus nobilis
AGGGAAAACTATTTTAATCATGAGAGACGATTTTTCCAGATGGATAGAGGCAGTGATCATGAATTCGACCACGTCACCTCATACCATCAATGTTTTGCGAACTTTTTTCGCTAGTTTCGGTCTGCCGAAGACACTTGTGTCCGATAAAGGTCCGCTGTTTGTGTCAGATGAGTTTGAACAATTTTGCAAGATAAACGCTATAGAACATCTGACGTCTGCTCCATACTATCCTGAATCTAACAGGCCGGCAGAATGTGCCGTGAGAATAGTAAAAAACGGGATGAGCACGCTTTTAAACGACGTAAATAACAGAGCAATTCCATTTGATATGTTGTTGCAACGGTTTCTGTACACGTTCAGAATTACGGTATGTACTTCGACAAAGCGTACACCATTCGAGGTAATGCTTGGAAGAAAAGCGCGTACTCGTTTAGACGCGATCAAACCAATCAGTGGTGGAACTAAGTTAAATAATAAAGCACAAAAAACGTTCAGATTAAATGACATTGTGTCATTTAAGAAGACATACGAAGCCAAAATCAGAAAAAGTGGAAAGGAGGTAGAGTTACCAAGATGATTGGAAATAAAATTTATTTAATTAAGATCTTTGACACAAATCGGACATCATGGAAACGTCATGTCAATCAACTTATTTTATGTAAAAAGAAAGGTAACCCAAATGATAATGTAATGGCAAGCGCAATGGATAACCAGAATTTGGCTAACATATTACGTAGCAGATGTAAGTTATTAAGCAATCCCATTAGCGTCCAGATCTAAAGCTCAAATGGATGTACAAGGGATGCTACAGTTTTTATCATAAAGTTTATATTTTAACTAAATGAAATGAATCGAATACAAATTTGATTCCAAATTATATAAAATGACATATTAATTTTAAACTTTCAACGAGCTTTCGAGATTTTTAAAGCTTTATTTTGAAAAAACATGAAATTTCGTTAAAGGGCCGTTAAGGGGGCGTTAAGTTATGTGGATAGAAAATCGATTTTTAAACGTAAAAATAAGGTTCAGAATAAGCTTTTAGGTTCGGATAAGCTTTTTGCGAAAATTCCATACTTCAAATTATCTACACGACATTTTAATTTTAAGCTTTCAATGAGCTTTCGAGATTTTTTAACATTTTTTTTTGGATTATTTGAATTTTCATTAAAGGATTGTTATCTGGATAGAAAAGAGATTTTAAAACGTAAAAATAAAGTTCGAAAAATAAGGCTTTCTGGGAGCTTATAAGTTTTTGAAGAGCTTTTGTACGAAAAGTTTCATTTTGATATTTTTGTATTTTTCTTCAACTAATTTATACCCTTCCTGCATCATTGCATTTTTTTTTTTGGTTTTTTCGGAACGACCCACAAAATAGTTCTAAAAAAATTACGGTCGCAAAAGAGTTCAAAAATATGAATTACGAAATAATTTTTATGATCAACTTGAAAATTGACTTTAAAATAAGTATGTGGTTTCGTTGGTTTGGAAACTATTTTTAAATTGAGCCAAAACATCTTCTTTAATTATTCATATTTTTTTTTAAATTGACTTCAATTGGTAAGAAATGAAATAAAATGATTAGAATATGAAACCGAATATAAAACCAAATAAAATTAATTAAATTATTAAATTTCAATTTTGCTCATCTTAATTCTGTTCTACTTCCAACGAGCAATTTTATTTCTATTTTTTTTTTAAATAAATTATTCATGAAAACATGTAATGTAAATACTCAAGGTAAGGGGGTTTCCCGCCTTTTTTTTAATACACGCTCACTTAATAATATCAATGTTACATTTAATATTAATAGAATAGGAATGTATATACGTTCCATCCAATTACAATTAAATGTCGCAGTGCTGTTAACCGTTTTATTTAAATTTACTAGAAAAATTCATCTATACATTTTTGGTATTCAAAATGAACTCAAAAAACGGCAACAAAATTAAATTTTAATTAAATTAAATTTAATTAAAACCGTTTTAAGTAAAAAAAATGTAATTAAAGAAAGGTAAGGTTAAAGGTTCATATTTGCATTTCTTTCAATTTATATAATTTTTACCCGCGTTTCATTTAGAAAATGAATGGATTTGATTGTATAGAAATAATACCCCAAACCCCCCCAATAAACGTCTAATAATAAATCAATCAATCGAATAATAAATATGCTTCGATTTGAATTTTAAAAATAGGTTAAACGTTTCATGGGGGGTGTGGGAAACCCATTCATATTTTGGAATGAGGTACCTGACTTTCCCACGATCCAATCAATTTTTCCGTTCATTCTCTAATCATTAATAATTTAAGTTCAAATCATTCTAAATAATTCAATTTATTTCTTAAATTTCTTTGGGGATCGGGAAAATTAATCAAACCCAAATGACGGTAAGAAGTCATGGATGAAATCTTGTTAATAAGGATTTCTTGACAAAAATTGCCCATTTCTGATTTATCGTGATTTATTGGGTGTAATTCTCAAGCTCATAACTCGGTCAAATAGGCGAAGGTCGGCAGGGTTGCCCAACTATTTTATTTTTGCGCATAACTACCGTTTAAGGGTGGATTAGGTCAATCCAAGCACATTGTTGGATAGGTCTGGGAATAAGGAACACTGTTGCTGCGCATTGCATCGGAAATAAACAAATATTAACGTCAATGTCGGCTTTTGATGTACCGTATGACAAAAAAGTATACGGAAATTATATTAAATAAATTTCAAAATTAATTTCCATTAGATGTAACACACTTTGCATACGCACTTTTTGGTATGGCCGTCAGATCTTTCCACGAATTTTGCTTGAAGTCGCACAGGGCAAGTTTGACCTTAAATTCAGTCACAATTAAGGCTCTATGCAATTGCGCATTATCATCGTGCAAAATCCATGAATTGTTCTTCCATAATTCTGGCCGTTTTTGACGAATTATCTCACGCAAACGCTTCAACGGCTTTGGTGTGGTTTTTTCGGGTTCGGCTCGTTTTTCCTCTCCAATCGTGATGATTGTTGACTTGTTTACATGTCCAACTCATACACCCGTGTCTCAACACCACGTATGATGCGCTCATACGTCATGTAATGTGTGGTCAAAATTCGCACGATCAAACAAGTCCAAGTAGACCTGACCCGGGACCAAAACCAAACCAACAGACTCGCGAAAGATGTCGAGCGTTTCTGCTATCTTTCTAACATTGGCATGGCGATTTTCGAGCACCATTTCCTTCTCTTTTTCCATGTTTTCGCCAGTTGAAGAGGTCGAACGTCGTCCAGAACGAGGCATGTCTTGAACGCGCTGTCGACCGTCGTTATAGACTTTGCACCACTCATAGATTTCTGTTTTACTTAAAACTAAACCACCGTAAGTCTCTTCTGACATTCGCAACGTTTCCGCACACAAATTTGTGCTGAAATAATTGGAAATGACCTCGAAAAATGAATTGAATGAAATAAAACCTCAAACTTGCTGTATTTTCTGTTCTTTTATTCGATTTGGGAACATTTCTCAAGAAAATGTCGCAGGAACATTATTTGTGAAGTCGCGGTTCTGGCAAATGACATACATAGTTCGTCGTTATTTTGGCGCATTTTAATTGCGCTCCTCTCATACATTCAATAGAGTTGTTGCGGTTTGGGCGTCTTGTGAGCACCTCGCTTTTGTTGCTTCTCGCACAATTCGGAGAGACTCTCTGGTGAAGTCAGAACTGTGCTGGTCATATAACGCCGTTCTCGATTTGATTTTTCTTGCTGCCGCGGGAGCTTGCTGAGGTTCGATCGAGGTCAAAACGGCTTAAAAGCTTAAGCACATCAAATATGAAAGTCGATGGCTCAATTGGTGTCGCTGTTTCATCATGCGAAAATCCGAAACCGCTATATCATCTCGTCGTTGACTGCGGCCTCCGTAATAGCTCTATCATCACAATCGAATCCAGAAAAATATCCGGATTGTATGGGGCAATGCCCGTGAAGATAAATCCGGCTGTGATGTTCCGAGGCGTCGGTGTCAAGTCTAGTGTGGATCGGACTAAGCCTGGGATGTATCGTATTTCCAGAAATTTATCAGTGTGGTTCTTCTGCTACGCATTACATTGTGACTTGTAGTATGCGTTTACTGACAATATAAACTGACACAACCAAGAGCTGCATTTCGGCGGAAATGGGAGCAAAATGACGCCATTTTCAACTGCCAAATCTATGGGATGCCAAAATTACGTTGCCCCGATTGTTTCGCTTGTTCCCAGATGTTCTGCTAAAAGATGAAAATGACAAAAACCGGAAATATTAGTTTTTTAATTTTATTTTCTCTTCATTCAATCACATTAACGCGCACATATTTATGGTAGGCCAATCTTGACTACACAAATGGTCCGACCTTGACGACAAGCGAACTTGCAGCATCGCATGACTCCATTTTCTAGTCACGTATTGATTGAATCTAAGTAACTGTTTTTTTTTTCGTAATTTGCAAGCCACCAGAGTGCACAACACATGTTTTGCTTTCACGCTACAAATTTGTAATGTCACGAAAAATTATCTGTCAGCTGAGAGAAAGTTTTGCCGCGTTCGCACATTGGTGGCGCTAGTTTTCAAAACTACAAAATGGCAGTGGGCCAACCAAGACGAATGGCCAACCCTGACGACCTTTCTCTTATTGTTCATCCCGAAAACTTGTATTCAGATTTCAATTTACGTCAGCTGTTCAGAAGAAAACGATAAGAATTTATTTGGGAACCGACGTTTTTTGCTGCTTCGATATAAACTACCCTCCACCCGAAAGGGTTGACTTTTCGACAAAATTTCTTTTATATAATTTGTACTTTTGTTATTTAACAATAAATTGGCATAATTGGATATATCAATTTTCGAATAAAATTGCCCGGAAAATTGGTTTTTTCGTCACGATTGTCAGATTTTTTTTTTTAACAACCCCTTCGATTCTCGATATCGAGTTTTCACCTTTAACAACAAAAGAATAATTTCAACCCTTATGTGGGATACATCGTTGGATGCGGAATTTAATATCAAACAATTTTATTTAACATAATTTTCCGGTAGGAAATTGTTTTCCAAACGAAAATCAAAATTTTCTGTTCTGACGTCTCTCGATTTTATGAAATTTTCTTGACAATTTCGTAAGAAACTGAAATTTCCGAGAAATTCTCTTAAGGAATCGGAGAATCTTAATATGTAGAATGAAAGCTAAGGGTACAGTAAGTAAATTGTAGAACAAACTTTTCCATGAAATTAACCCCCTGATTTTAAGGGGATCCAAATTGAGAAATTTAATTGACAAATTGCGTGGATCCAAATTCATCTTTTTCTCATCATTTCTTTCATTTTTTTCTTTTTCAAATCGTTTTGATTGACTATTCAAATCTTTTTCCCGACTTTTTCCCGACTTTGCTATCATTTTCTTGACTTTAAAGATGGAGAAGCTAACGAGAACTCGCATAGAGAGTATGACAATTCGAAGTTTTCATTCCATTTCATTGAATTCGACTTTTTCTCTGATTTCGACATTAATCTCTTTACTATTTTTATATTTGTAGACTATTCCCCGACTTTTTCAATATTTTAACAGCTGTTCCGACTATTTACTGTCATTTTTTCACTTTTCCGAAATTAGGGATTTTTGCTTGACAGATTTGCAATTTTATTTTATAGTTTACGTACTTTTCTCAACTTTACACGCCTTTTTCTCTGGATTTCGAATATTAGTTAAATTTTGGAGACTTTTGCCGACATTTTCGATATTCTGGGTAATTCCCATAATTCCTCCAAACTTTACTTTGGACTTTCCTTAAACTTGTTTCTTTTCCGACTATTTCTCAAATTCTTTCAGACTTCCTCCGGCATTTACGCATTTATCGGATTTTCTAAAACTTGTTGCGACTTTTTTCAATATTCCCTAAATTTTCCTGAACTTTTTTAGTCTTTACCTCGTTTTACACACTTTTTTGAATACCTCACGATTTTTCGGGTTTTTTATCAGAAAAATTTCGCGTACAAGTGGGGGAAATGTTGGAATAAGGCAGTAATAGGTGGGAAAAGATAGGAAACCCCTTCAAACGTTCGGGGAAGTTCGAGAAAGTTTTGGTAAAATAATCAGGCAGAGTTTTAATCTGAAAATATTGCTTCAGATGTGGAGGCAATCACGGAAATCTCAGGAAAAGCTCTAGGACGAATATTTTCTTTTCCCGACCCCTTCCCAACGTTTTTTAACTCTTACTGTTTTTTGCCTACTTATCCCTAATCTTTCCCATCTCCCGCCGCGTACAAAGTCCCATTTTCATGACTTCCCCCAATGCTTTCATGCCTTGCATGACTTTTCAGATTTTCCCCGACTCGTTTCCGATTTAAAACGGACTTTCCGACCTATTCCCCACTTTTTCTAACTTATTCCGACTATCTGAAGACAATTTTGTACCGTTTTTCTAGTATTTCGAACTTTCTAAAAATTTCCTGCCTCTTTTTTACTTTTCCCGAATTTTTCATACCTTTTCCCGATGCGTCCTGACTTTTTAGTGATTCTACTCGACTTCTCTTTACTTTTAATGGATTCCCTCTATTTGTAAGACTTTTTTCCAACCTTTCCGGACCAGCTTTTCTCGACTCTTCCCCCTAATTAATCTTAACAGCTTCGGTATAATTTTCTGGACCTCTTACTGACGCGCTGAGTTATCCAGATTTTTCCAAACTTCCGCTATTCGATTAACTTTAAAATATATTTTAGCTAGGAACTCTTTAAAGGAGGTCGCCGAGGTTTAGGGGTGTAAATCCATTTAAAGCGTTTGAGCATTTGAGTTTAATTCAAATGACTCTCTGGCCTTAACCTAGACTCGGATTTATAATAAACATTTTCTTTTAATTCATAACAATTAACATCTTATAGTTAACTTAAAGTAATTTACATGTACTGTACCCCTCCCCCTTCCCCCATCAATTTACGCCGGCTCCTTCCATTGTGCCTTTATCATATCGGCCGCCTTCTCGCCAACCATAAAAGAAATGGCGTTCGTATGTGATGTGGGCGGTTGTGGAACGATACTTGTATCCGCAACCCGTAACCGCTTAATACCATGCACCCGTAATTCGGGATCGACAACCGTTGTCGGATCTGTCCGCGGTCCCATTTTACACGTTCCGATTTGATGGTGAAGCGTTAGTGAGTATGTGCGAATCGAACACCGCCAATAGTCATCGGTACCGAAATTGAGATGGGCACAATTCGGTAACGGAACATCGTATAGGCGGGAACCGATTTGTTGCATAGCCGGTGATTTTGATATCCGAATAGCCTCTTTGATACCATGCAATAGCGTTTCCACATCCTCTTCGAATTGAAAGTAGTTCGGATAGAATCGGGGCCAGTGAAATGGATTGTTGTCCTTCAATTCCATACGACCGACCGACCGGGGATGGAATAACATCGGCATAACCGACCAATGTTCAACTTGTTCCAACTGTCGATACATCTGATCGTATATATCTCGACGGATTCGCATACCTCGCCGTAAACCGGTTCCTTCGTCCGACGATAAACTACCGGAAACGAAAATCAATTCAATGTCAGGGAAATCGGGTGGATCTCGACTATTCGGGGTTTTAATGAAATTCAAAGCTTCCACACCGCCGATAAGTGTTAGTGGACCCATTCCACGTAGATATTGTCTGAACTGGGGGATCGTTGTTATTTGGCTCAATAACAACGATTGTCCGGTTGTATTCGTGATAAATGTTGGCCCAAAATGGCTTACATGATCATACATTATTTCACCGACCGGTAACTCTTCAATCAACGGTACTTTGATCCGTTCCAATTGTTTCCTCGATCCGATTCCCGATAAAATTAATAGTTGCGGGGAATTAAAAGTTCCGGCTGATAGGATCACCTCCTTACTTGCGAACATTTTAAATTGACGCTTATTGCGGACATACTCGACACCAAACGCTTCCTTTGTCTGCGGATTTATTAACACTTTCGTCACCCGACTCTGTAGTAAAACATGTAAATTCGGTCGTCGTCCGAATATCGTATCGAGAAAAGCTCGAGCCGCACTATGACGTCGACCCCTTAACGTGTTCGCTTGAACATAGGACACCCCCACTTGAACATCACTATTATAATCAACTTCCGCGTGTCCGATCTCCTTACTTCCCTGCACGAATGCATGGACCAATTGGCTACGGTACGGTAAATCTTCAACGCTTAACAATCCGTAACGATTATGGAACGGTGAATTCTCTTTACCCCGTAGATTTGCGCGCTGGGATTTTTTGAAATACGGTAACACGTCTGCGTATGACCAACCGTAATTTCCTGCTTCCGCCCATCGATTGAAATCTCTTGGATTCCCTCGATTATAAATCATATAGTTGATGATACTGGTTCCGCCTAAACCTCGTCCTCGCGGGAAACCGCACAGCTGATCGTCCATTCCTGTTGAAAAAAGGGAATGGAAATTAAAATATCCGATTGAAATGTCACGGAACTCTTACCCCAACAATATCGCTCATTCCATTCGGACGTGTATCCCCAATTGTATTGCGTTGATTGTAAGTAAGCGGTCATTACTGGTACGCTGGCTGTTATTGATTCTTCTATTCCGGCTTCAATTAGTAGGATGTTCCAATCGGGACGTTCGGATAAACGATTAGCTAGAACACATCCAGCCGGTCCGGAACCAACGATTATAAAATCGTACGTGTCTAGAAGTTTGACGGAATCTGAAAGGAACTTAAGTTCAGTTAAGACTAATTTGGAATTTTTTTAACAAATTTAACAGACAACTTTTCTGTGATAAATGCTTGCGAGGAGGATTATGGATTTTTTGATAGGTTCACCCTGCCCCATCGTATATTTTAATCCCGACTCTAGCTCAATTTGTATTCAGGAGAAGGAGAAAGCCGATCTAGCCAGCTTAGGGTCAATAAAGGAATTGTTAGTCGCCGGCGATAATGAAATACGAAATAAGATTTGAATCTCATGGACGTCGGTGCTTTAATAGCCGTCTGGCTGTCCGAACAAATGGCGATGTTTTGATCACATCACTTAATTTTTAGCAGGCTGTGTGTATATGCTAGAAAGGCCATAACTTCCCGTCTGGAAGACAAAACCATAGCCACCAAGTGTTATGCTATTCTCCATAGAGAGATTGGTGGAAAAGATTCCCGCGCCGGCCGTCACGTCATTATAGGATCCGTCCATAGAAAGAACCAAACAGAAATAAAGATAAATTCAAATTTTGAATGAGATCTTTATGCATAATTATGAATACGTTCTCTAAAAATATAGGGGAAAAATCGTAGGAGCTCCAAAAATGTCAGGGGAGTTCGAGAAATATCTGGGAAAGCAGAAAAAACGCCAAAATACTAGAAAAATTCGGAAAAACCCGAAGATCATGCAAGGAAAATCGGGACAACATTCTTATTGCGGGAGAAGCTCAAAAAGTCGAGAAAATAATAACAGCAAATCGGAAAAGGTGCTGAAATATCAGGATAATTAGGGAAAAATCAGTCAAAATTTATCGAACGCCGAAAAAGGCGGAAAAAGTTGCTAACCGCCATGGAAAGTTGGAAAAGTTGATAAAAGCTGAGAATAAATAAATATTTTGAATAAAGTTCGACTTGTTTAAATGTAGGTCAACGACAGAAAGACATAAATCTGCAAAATATTGGAAAAAAGAAGCGAAAATATCGGCAAGAAATTGAAAAATTCCGGAAGTAGTCTAGGAAATCTGGGAATAATCGGAAAATGTTGGGAAAAGTCCGAGGAAAGTTCGAATAAATATTTTGAAAGGCAGGAAAATGTTTGGAATAATAAGGGACATTTTTGAAGAAATTAGATGAATTTTAACAGAGAAAATCGGTAAAACGTCTCAAAATCAAAGTTGTGTTAAGAAAATTGGAGAGAAAATTGGAGAAATTCAGTCAAATGCAGTAAATAGTCGGGGAAAAATCAGAGGAGTCGGTAAAGAATGGAAATAGAAAGATGTCGGATAATAAGTGTAGATATGATGATGGGAAAAATCTGACAAGTCGGGAAGATTCGAATCAAATCTGAGAGAAATAAGATAAATCAGTTAGATGAAATTAGTAGTTAGCTCGTTAGATGGACAGGAAAAATCGGTTAATCTAAATGGAACAAATATTTTTCTGAATAAGTGATGAGCAAATAGTAAAGTCAATTTTGAAGTGACCAATTTTCGACAGAAAAAGTTCTTCGTCCCATGAGCTAATTTATGAGTTTTGTAGATTTAGAAATTCGAGAAAAATCAAGACAAATCAGAGAAAAATTAAAGAAAATTGAGATGAGCTGAGAAAGGACAGGAAAATTCAGATAAATAAGTTGGGTACAAATCGAATACACTGGGTAATTCGAGTAGAGGGAGACATAAACTAGAAGGCAGGATAAAACCAGAAACATGTTGGAGATAAGAGAATTCGAGTGATTTTTGGAAAAGTTTTCAAAAAATGAAAAATCAAGAGTCAGTTAAAAGTTGTGGAACAATGTGAATTTTTATGAATAAAAATATGAATAAAACGTCAATTTTCATAAGCAAAAAATGCGCAAACATGAAAAATATTTATTTGATTTCACAAGCTTTTCACAGGCTTTCTCAAACAATATCATAATCATTATCTGTACACGATTTTCTGAAGCTTTCTGCGAATTGCTGAACATGACTTTACCTGGTTTACAGTGCCAGATTAGCCATGTAGCAGACGTAGCAAATGCTACGGGCCCAGCGTCTCTGGGGCCCCGTGCCCAGGCAGAGAAAATCAGAATTTAAACATCCCGCGTGCCCTTTGGGTGATGGTTGGACATTGATATCAAAGACTGTCGTGGTCAGAGTTACGACAATGCCAGCAATATAAGCGGGAAGTACTGAGGCTTACAAGCACCAATTAAGGAGATAAATAAGTACGCAGAATATATTCCCTGCGTTGCACATTCATTGAATTTAGTTGCCAAATATGCTGCAGAATATTGTATAGAAGCATCCATTTTCATTAACAAAGAACAGAGCTAAATTTGCAATTAAAAAAATAATTGACGTTACAGGTATGGTATAAATCTTGTCACTCCCCCTATATTCGATTACTGCCGGATTACTTCGGCAGTTAAAATCTCTTACACCAGAAGAGATCTTGAAAAGAACTCCAAATATCGCCAGTGCTTACCAATACGATTTGGAAGAAAGCCAAGTCGACGAACTTGTGTAGTTCGCCGAACTACTTAAAACAGATATTGCTGCTGTTATTGACAACAAAAAGCATGAGGCTCTGGAACTGAAATTGTATTGACTTATATTGGAAAATTCATTAGAGTCGTCTTTCCAAATGTGGCAATAGTCGTACGCATTTACTTGTCTTTAATGATTACTAACTGCAGCGGAGAACTTTCCTTTTTTGACATTAAAGCGTATAAAAAATGAGTTAAGGAACACGATGGGAAGTGTGTTTTATTTCTACCCCGCGCTGGCTTAATCCGGCACTGCAGGTTTACCACTAAGTGTAGGTTCAACTTAAGTTTTGTCTAATATTTCCTCTTTTTTTTGATAAATTCAACTGTCGGCTTGAAATTTTGCATAAATATTTGCTTCCAAGGAGCTTTCGGGATTTTGAACTATTTTTTTTTTCTTGGGAAAATTTTGAATTTCGTGAGAAGACTGATATCTGGATAGTAGATTTTAAAAAGAAAAAAATTAATTTCGAAACTTTGAGCTTTTTTTCAGCTTACAATGGACTGAGATAGCTTTTAGCGGGAATTTCATATTTTATCTCAATTTAATGAATCGAATAAAAATTGAATTCCAAGTGACACAAAATTACATTTTAATTGTAAGCTTTCAATGAGCTTTCCAGATTTTTTAAGCTTTATTTTGGAAAGAGCTGGAATTGCGTTAGATCTCCGTTTAAATTAAAGTTGGTAAATTAATATTGGAGAGATTTTTAGGGCCAACCACGAATCGACCCATTTTTTGGCATCTTCATAAAAAAGGAAGTGTTGCTAAAGCCAGCCCATGAGTCATCGACTTGAACAAGTGGTAATCAGAGGGAGCAATGTCTGGTGAGTACGGTGGGTGGGGTTGGACTACTCATTCAACGTTTCCAAGTTGGTTTTGACCGGTTTTGCAACATGTGTCAGAGCGTTGTAACGCTGTAAAATCACTTTGTCGTGGCTCTTCTCGTATAACAGCCATTTTTCCTTCAACACTCTACTCAAACACATCATTTGTGTTATCTTATGATTTTCAACGCTTTGTCAGTCACGATACGATGCAAAAAATCTTTCCTTTTCTGCCGTTGGACGGGCTATTCACACATAAAAAAATGCCATTCGGCGTCTCTCATTTTCAATTCGTACGGCACCCAATTTCCTTGTTTTTGAGTCATCTCTTATTCCTTTAAGCGTCTAAACTCCTGATTACCACGCCTATACCCATTTTACCCAAATTGCCCGAGCTTTTAAAGCTTCATATATGTAATTGTATATTTTTCGCACTCAAGAAAGCTTCGTTGGTAATCACTAGACTCTAAACCTTTCTATACCGTTATCAGCATAGAAAATAGGAGTTTTACAAGTAAAAAATTAAGTTCTAAACTCAGAGCTTTCGTAGCTGATTTAATAGTTTGGACAAGCTTTCTGCGAAAATTCTATATTTCATTTAAATGTAAAAATTCGATTCCAAATTATATAAAATCATTTAAATTTTAAGCTTTTAATGAGCTCCCGCGATTTTGGAAGCTTTTTTTTTTAAATTTGGAATTTCGTAAAACGAACGTTATTTGGATGGAAAATATGGATGGATGATTCGGAAAATAAAGCTTTCTGGAAGCTTTTTAGTTATTGCAGAGCTTTTGTACAAGAAGTTTAGCGTTCATATTTTTGTATTTTTCCTAAACTCAAATGGAAAATTCGGTTCGTAAAGTAAAGGAAATTCTAATTTGGTTAATTTCATTTGATTAATTACATTCTAATTAAATCCAAAGTTTTATTACAAAAGCTTAAAGAAAGCTTTCAATTCGAAATATATTTTTTATATCCAAATAATTTTTTTCTATCGAAATTTTAAATTTCCTAAAGAAAATCTTTATTGATAACCTCAAAGCTCGATAAAAGCTTTTAATTAAATCTTTATTTTATACAGTTTGAGATCCATTTTATATCCAGATAATTAAATTTATTTAAAATTCGAAGTTTTCCCTAAAAAGCTTTTAGTAATAATTTCAAAGCTCAAAGAAAGCTTTAAGCATCGGATTTAATTTTATAACGTGTTGAAATCTATTTTTCTATACAAAATATTTTATTGCAACGAAATTTCAAATTTTCTCGAAGAAGCTCGAACTAAAGTCACCAAAGTTCATTGAGAGCTTTTGATACACATTTTATCTTTATTTATTTGAAATCTACCTTTTATTCGATTACTGAAATTTTAATCAAATCGGAAATTTGACCCCCGAAGCTTTTCGAAATCGGAAAAGCTCGAAGAAAGCTTAAGTTTGGAATTTAATTTGATACGTTTTGTAACATATTTTTCTGCCAAATAATTTTGCTGCAACGTAAAATTTCATATTTATTCAAAAAAACAAGATTTATTGAAATCGCCAAAGTTCACGGAGAGCTTTTAATAAAAATTTGACTTTATTTGTTTGGAATCCACTTCTCATTCGATTAATGAAATTTGAATCAAATAACAATTTAGGAAATTTCGGGAAATTTCAAGAAATCAACAATTCTCGAGAAAAACTAAAAAAAAATTTTAAAATTCAATAACAGTTTTTGGATGAATTTGTTTAATTGACTTCCAAACTTCAATCAAGACTTTAATGAAAACTTGGATTGAAATATGCAGCTGTGCTCTACGCCTTCTGCGCATTTGTCTTCACGCCACTGACTCATATGATAATGGCTGTAATATTTTGTTAAGTGGACATAAACTTCTGCAAACCTTACGGAGATGTTCACCGCAAGCCGAATAATACTCTGTTTAATCAACAGTACGCTAAAATAAGATTTTTATTTCAAGAAAAACGTAGTAAGTCACAATTCTTAAAAAAAATATGGACATGAGGACATGGACACATACAATTTTCAAATAATATTTATTTTCTCGAATGTCCCAATAAATAAACTTAAATGAAATCGGTAAAAAGTTCAATGTAAAATAAAAATCTCTACGAAAGCTTTACTGATATTAATTGAAATGAATTGAATTGAAGGCAAATTATTTATTAATAAATTAATTATTTAATGAATCTCTTTAATGAGCTCTTTAATTTTAAGCTTTCAATGAGCTTTCGAGATTTTTAAAGCATTTTTGAAGCTTTTTTTTTGGAAAATTTTAAATTTCTTTAAGAACCGTTATCTGGATAGAAAATATATTTTAGGGCTGAAAAAATAAAGATTAGAAATTGAAGCTTTCTGGGAGCTTTTAAGTTTTGCAGAGCTTTTGAACCAAAAGTTTAGTTTTGATATTTTCGTATTTTTCATTTTTCATCAACTAATTCGTAAACTTCCTACGATATTACAATTTTTTGGATCCGATGAAATTTATCGGGAAATCCGGATCAAATATCGCGATGTCCGATATGTAAATTTCTCTGTGCGGCCTCGCGAATTTTTGATTTTTCCTAGATAAATTTCAATTTATTTTATCAATGACCTGCTGCCAAATTTTAAATTTTATATCATCAGACGTTTAAATGATTCATTCGGAAGGCTAAAAACATTGTCCTTAGTTGCCAAGGAATTACATACTCCAGTTGATTTCATTAAATTGAATTTACATGGGACCAATATGTTGTTTGAATTTCCCATTTTTGAACAAAAAAGCGATCTTATTCATCTGCCTATTGAATACTGGCAAAATATATTGAATATTAGCAACATTGCTTCCCTTCACTGGAGAATGTCTGTAATTTTTTGAATAATTTAAATATAAAATTTTCCAGGATAAATTTAGGAATTACTTATCTAATATAATAAAAATGAAATGCTAGGGGGATTCCTCCTCGCTGAAGTTTTATTATATTTTTTAGCATAACATTTTATGTAACAATTTTCTGAATAATCCGGATAAATGTGGACATTTGGGAATATCTGCGTATAAGATTAACAAATAATTTCCAATATAAATGTCAGATTTCATACTTGAAAAATATCCATGATATGCCGAACTACAGAAATATTTCTTTTAATATCATAGAAACGGTTGACTAGACTTTCATATTGGTTTTAAGTGTCCACGAACAGATACATGCCAAGTATTGCGATTTGGCCAAAATTGAAATCGAAAATGAAAATGACAAAGGGAAAAAACCACGAGAGGAAACAAAATTAAAACTCCATGAAACATTTGCTGATAAAATCAAGCTAATCTTAAGGAGTCTATCACTCTTGCTCGAATGCTTGGGTATTCACGATTGTGTTGCAGAAAAGGAAAGGATACATGTTAATATGGACAAGAGATATAGCCAAACGTGGATCTGAAGAAGTAGCAAGCACACTCTTGAAATACTTCGAAATCAATCCACCTGAATCTGTCCATTTATTAGTTTCCCCCGATAATTGTGGTGGTCAGTACAAAAATAGGCTTATAATGGGACTTTGGCACTATTTATCAAGAGGTTTGTACAAAGAATTTTCAAAATGATGATGGATGGTCCGATCTAATTAAATAGTCCAACAAGACGTATCACGATTTGATAGTTTGGCATTGACTAGTTTGGCACTTAACATGTTGAAGGTTTGAATCTGTTAGACTAGTAATTTTGGGCCAGATTCGGGCCATTACTAGGTATCAAGATGACATAAAAAATGGAAAAAGATGGGTAAAGAAAACGATTAGGACAAGGCTAAGGCAAACATTTAAAAAGTGAAGTTGTCTGCAGAAAGATTTTTTAAATTGTAAATGGAATTAGACTCAAAACGTTTTAAGAGGCTTCAAAGCCATTACAAAGAAAATGCATTACAGCTTTGACTATGCACAACAAGTGCATATTTCTCACGACTCGCAGCAGGTTAGACCAAGGGTCGGCAACCTTTCTAGGCTGCGGGTCAAAATGGAAGTATTAAGAAGACGTTTCGGGTCAGTGGTATTTTAATTTTTAAAACAGTCTTTTTTGGTGAATATGATGCCCCTAAATCCTTCCCTGCTTAAATGCGGATAAAATTATTAAAGTGGGGTAGTGGCGTTCGTGCAGCGCCTCCATAAGATGTGGAGAATTTTTGCGCAGATTTCTTCGGCCGGAAAAAATGTAAAAACGCAGAAAGTTGCTCTAACAGTTGGGTAAAAATACAAAAAATAAAAATTTCGGAATAGTCTTAATTTATCTATAAGAAAAATCAGAAATTCGTAAGAGTTCGTACCGAGAAACTTTGAATATCGGTCATCGCAATATTGATCCCGATTTCCCAATTATTTTGTTCACATTCAAAAAAATCTAATGAAGCAGGAAGCTTCTAACTTAACTGAGGAAAAATACAAAAATATCAAAACTAAACATTTCGTTCAAAAGCTCTACAAAAACTTAAAAGCTCCAAGAAAG
>JANTOP010006685.1:0-16549 GCA_027564815.1 Symmerus nobilis
ACTTGACCAAGAGCTCTTAAATTAATATATTCCATCTCCTATGTAATCATCGCTCTCACCATACGGTAGCACTTTCTACTGTGGTGATGAGCAACATACAAGCCCACGCGTGTTTTTCATTTAATTGCATATCGAGTTGGCGAGTCTACGTGTGTGAGTTACGGGTAATGTAAAGAGTATTGTCAATTGATGAGCTCTTCAAGCCCTGAATATATGATTCAAATCCTAACAATAAATCTAATTAGTATTGTTTCAGTCACTGATTGAAAAGTGTGTATTATTCTTCATCTATCTAAACTTCTAAACATTAAGAATTTAACAGTAGATCGCATAAAAATTATTTCATTTCCGATTAGTATTCATTTATATATTTTTATTATTAATACATTTAATAGCCATAGAAAAAGTGCGTATTTTCTGCGTCATGCGAAGTTACAACATTTGCTGGCGTAATAAGTATGGCATGGTTGACGAAGACAATGGAATTAGATGCCTATTTTGTTTTAAGCATTATAAAGGTAATGTTTAATATCATGGATAAAATGATGTTGAACACAGAGAATAAGTGCTTTGCGTAAATGTTACTTAGGTAAAAACATTCGTTTACGAGTGAAAATTCTATCAAATTTTAAAATCTATCCAAGTGAATTTCTCAATTGTCTAAAATTTCAACTCGTTGTTTAATTTTTTCTTGAAATACTTCATAGTTATTTGCAGACTTTAGTTTAAATAAACTTCAAGAACTATTTGATGTTTTCAACAAATATGAAGGATATTCGTTATTACTTATATTCTTTGTCTCATAAATGTAACTTTTACGCATACCGCCAATTCCCATATTCAAAATTCATTTTGCCAAACCAACCTAATTCCGATCTCATCACCCATACACAAGAAACCGAAGTGACTCAATACAATTTGTATAGTTTCTAAATTCATAAACTTAAATATGTTGCATTTTACCAGAATATTTTTCCATTGCAAAAATAAATAAATCGCGCTTCTTAACAATACATAATAATACAATTTAAATCATGTTATTAATTCTTGTGAATGGGCATGGGCATTAGCAATTAATTACGATAATATTAGGTATTGTGTCTTTAAACTTCAGGATATTTGATTGGTAATATAAAACGGCATTATGACGTATTTTACTCCCAAAAATGAGAGAAATTGGAAATAAAGAGAAGTTAATGCTGATTATGCAACAATGCCAACAATATTCCACAAACATCGAGTGTAAAGAAAATAGAAATAGTATGTTGGGTAAAAATAACACATTAGTTGCTTCGTATGTTTTAAGCAAAGCGATTGTGAAACGAAAGGGTCCATTAAGCGATGGAAATTATATAAAGGACACGTGCGTGGAATTAATGGAGTCAATTGGTGAAGAAAGAGCAGCGAAAATAATTAAAGCTGTCCCGTCATCTAGATCTGTTATTCGGAAAAGAATTTTTGATATTGATAACTACGTCAAAAATCAAACAATAAAGAATCTAAAAAACTGCCAATATTATTCAATTGCGATTGATGAGTCGAATGATATTACGGACATAAGTCAGTTGATTATTTTTGTAAAGTACGTAACGAACGAGTTCGACATTTGTGAAGAACTTTTGGCGATGTGCTCTCTTGCCAATACTACGAGAGGCATTGACATATTTAATGCTGTAACAGAGCAAATTCAGTCGTTAATTGGTTTTGACAAGCTCTCGGCAATTACAACCGACGGCGCATATTCAATGACTGGCCATATCACTGGATTTCGCGGCAGATTAAAAGATGCGAATATAGATGTTCCAATGTATCACTGCTTAATCCATCAAGAAGCATTATGCGCAGAGAAGATAGGAATGAAAGAAACGGTAACAAATGTTACTGCAATAATAAACAAAATTCGGGGTGGACATAATTCTTTGCGGCACAGACAATTTCGGGATTTTCTAAAAGAATTCGATTCCAATTTTAATGATTTGTTAATGCACACCCAAATACGTTGGCTAAGCAAGGGAAAGAGTTTCAAAAGATTTTTAGATTTGATAACTGAAATTATTGAATATATGCTATTCATTTTAATAACTTGCGCCAAATAATAGACTCAGAAGAATTTTGGAAGGACGTCTCCTTTATAGTTGATATTACTGGACACTTAAATGATTTGAATATTTCCGTTCAAGGCAATTGCAAAAACGTATTTGAAATGGTTAGTAATATTGATGCGTTTATGGCGAAATTGGAATTTTTTATCGATGACTTAAGTTCTAATGCTTTGCAATACTTTCCATATTGTGCGATATTTAAAATGCAAACGAATACAGACTTTGTTACATATACCACTAATTTAACATATTTAAGGGAGGCGTTTAAAGGTAGATTCCAGGATCTCGCCACAATACGACAAACAGCATCCCTTTATTATTCTCCCCTTCACTGCAATGTTCGTGAACAGGATAAAATTATACAGCTAGAATTATGTCAACTACAAAATGACTTGAAAGTTAAGTCCATAATAACAAAAGATATTCAATTTTGGAAGGAAATTGACCACATGAAATACAAGAATATACGCCAAGTAATTCTAAAACAGTTGTCGATCTTTCCTTCCACCTATCGGTGTGAGACGTCGTTTTCATTAATGAATACAATTAAGACAAGGAGCCGAAATAAAATCAGTAATCAATATTTGGAAGCGTACTTAAGAGTTAATTTATGTAAAGACGATATTGAAATAAATGATATAATTAATACGAAAAAATAAATATAATAACCACAATTAAATTAATAAAAATAATTTATTCAAAATTATACAAAATGTTCTCCAATTTCTTGCTTGCTACTGTAATACTTTTTTTATTGTGGTGTGCTGGCCGCTCGGAAATAATTCGTATTTTTTTTTGAATATATAGGTAGTTATAAATCATTTCTAAGGTTGCAATCATTTTCATTTGGGATAGAACATCGCTGGTCTAAACTAAACCGTAATCGTAATCAATGAAAATATACGAACATCCCTAAAAGGAGAGATATTTCGTGCCATTGGAGGTCGATAAAAGGAAGTTTAATGAATTGCAAAAATTGTTGCTGTTTATACATTCAGCGAATCACATTTTTTTCATCATCATTCAACGTGGTAAGCCACAATTTTCAAAAAAAAATATGGGCTTGAAAACATGGTAACTAACACAATTTTCAAAAAATAATTATTTTCTCGAAAAATAATATTAATTGAGATGTGGAAATCATATCATCTGTTAAATATATACACAAGGTACGTTTTTAAAAAATATGAATATGATAAACACAGTAAAAGGCATTTCAGGATTTGATTGAAATCTTAAAACCTATATATCTCGGAAGTAATAATTTGTCAATTACCATGTTTTCATCCCAACCCCTTCAATATAATAACCATATAGTTTTTCAGTATGAAATGAAAATCATAAAAAACTCTACTGTTAATTTTTCATCCATCTCATAATTAATATTATTAGAAGACATTAGAAGACATAAACGAAATAGTAATTATGATTTTCATCTATAAAGTCTTATCTTATATACAAATACTATGTCGTGTTATAAAATATTAGCCATTGTAAATGAAATATTAACATAAACAAATAATATGTAAGTTTTTTCTCGATTGCAAAGATGTTAAATTAACAATTCCTGAAGGTCAAACGATAAGGTCTTGATTAACATCAATTTGGTTAAATTACCATTCCATAAAAGTAATTTTTCCAGAAATATTAAATTAAATCAATATCAAAAAAGATTGAAACATCCGTTAAAATAGATTTAATGTCAAGAAATTTTTTATTCAATTTTAATTAATTTTTAATTAATTTTTGTTAACAATTTGCCCTTTTGCCAGACTTCGATTATCTAGAATACATTGAATTTAATGCAAGTGATACTTAATAAATAAATTAATACGACTATCACGGATCGAACTAATTAAATTTAGACAACACACCTTTACGTTTCAGTCTATTAGAATTTGCTGATAATGGATTATGTAACATCATACCGAAATGCAAACACAATTAATTAATTTAATTTAATTTGCATCTCTTTCTATCTAATGTTAAATTGTATTGATGTCTCTTACATTCGTGCAGAAAATACACCGGTTGAAGTCATTCGAACACGACATTAGTATCATTCAGTGAGGTTAAATTTCAAAAATTCCAAAAATATTTTATTTAATATTGACTCTTATAGGATACATTTAGTCTTAAAAGAAAGGTAATATAAATCTCTTCTGTAAAATTTTCGAATTTTTCCCTATCATTGCGTAGAAAATTCAACAATTGAACAGTTCCTTCGGTGACATGGAAGAGAACCAAGCGGGTCTGGCAATAATTTCCCTATAACCACTGAGGCCACAATTTGGGCCTATTGTGGCACCCTTCATTGACATTCTTGGCGGCTTCGTTATGTAGAATCCCTCGAATTATTTTAATGTTCAGGGCTGTTCTACCGGATTACAAGAGATTAGCCTTGATCCTAGCCAAATAACATTCTATAGGTCGTAGTTCCGGGCAATTTAGTGGATTTAAATTTGTATCACAAAATCAATGTTATTGCCTGTAAGCCATGTTATACTAAAACCATATTGCGCGTACTTCCTCACTTAATGACTTCTGATTAAAATGGACTGTTAATAGTTTATATTATCGGTGCGTTTTATAAATACGAACACAAATACATGGCGAATTACGTTATACGAAAATGCGGAAGGTTTGGCAGTTTAAGGGGGCGGTAGCAGTTACTGCTGTAGTTCCATAAAGTTTACATGTTAACTTTGTCATTTTTAGGTGCACATAACTTCATGTCAGGTGCACATAATCTAGTTCATTGTTAAAAAAAAATTATCCATTCGGAAGTTACCATGAGAGCGGTTTCAACGCACGCGTTCAGTATTTTTAATATTGTATAATGTAGACAGACTTTGTTTTAATTTTTTTACCCATCGACATCGACTGCAAGGCCAAATCGCTATGGACAGAAGACAATGCTTTGTGTTTGGTGGGATCAGAAGGGTATGATCTATTATGAGCTGCTAAAACCTGGCGAAACCGTTAATACTGAACGCTACCGATAGCAAATAATCGATTTGAATCAAGTCAGTCCAGAATATAAAAAAAAGCAACAAAAAGTGATTTTGCTTCATGATAATGCACCATCATACCATACCATCACAGCAAAAAGGGTCAAGGAAACGGTTGAGGCGTTTAGTTGGGAAATACTTTCGCATTAGGCTTACTCACCAGACTTGGCTACGAAAATGTATAAAAATGTCTCGATGACTGTCAGAGTTGGAAAAAATGCCTGCCTGGCCTGGGAGAGGACGGGGAATGTTAGCAATTATAGAGAATAATTCATTAGAAAGTAGTAGACGGAGAGCCAGTGACGATTTTACCCATGTCATTTTATATCAAATGGTTCTGTTATTAATCGTTTGGAGACCTTGTCATGATTCTATTTCAGCAAGTCTGTCTCCCCGCCTAGAAAATTAATGAGGAAAATATTGGGAAAAATAGGGAATGATGAAGAGAAGATTAGTAAAAACTGACGTCAAACTTACGAATTTTCAGATGAAACACCAAGGACGAGAACCGTAGGAAATGGCAGAAAATAATCAATAAATTAAAAATTTATAAATTTGCAGAAAAGTCACATAGGAAAAGTCAAACTTCAGTAAACAGATCTACAGGAAGAAGTTTGAAAAATTCGGAAAAAATCGCGAATAGTAGGGACAAGTTCGATAAACATTCAATGAACAATTAGGAATTTACAGGAAAAATTAGGGAAATGTAGAAAAAAGTTGGGAATGGTAAGGAAACATTTATCAAAATCGATAAATGTCAATAAAGTAAATTTTGACTGACGGATTCTCTACCTTGACTAACTTTTTCCCGAAAATTCATGATGTTTTCTCGATGTCATCAGACTTTTTCTGCCTTTTTTTGCCCTTTTGCCCCCGTGATCTTTTCCATTCGTGATTTATTACTATCTTTTTAAAATTAATTTAGGTGTTTTCTATTCATATGCAATGTAATTATATTTTAATCACACGCATTAACCATCGCATAGTAAAACGTTCCTATCATAAATTAATACATTGTGACGTCATGTGATTTCATCGTTTGAACGATCATCTCATGGAGTTACAACCGTCCTAGCTTTTTCAATATATTTGTAATAACCACCATGATCAGTGATTATAAAACTATTAAAGATTTATAATTGTGAACGAAAAAAAATTAGTTTAAACGCCAAAAATTAGTTTATTTGAAAAGCAATTGATTTACAGTAGGCTCTGTAAAGCAGAAAATATTATATTATTTATATTCCGTTTAAAAATGAATTTCTTTTTTCGTTTTTAATTGCATAAAAATGAAATAAAAGCATATTATGTAATTAATATATTGTAAAAAGCGATATTTTTAATAAATGATGTCGTTATACGTGTATAGAATTTGTCGTCCGTTGGGAAGTGAATTTTTTTTTCTAACAGTGTAAACATATACGAATATTAGTTACCTTTTCGAATATAGTGTGCGTAAATGTGCGTTTTGTACGCCTTTGCTATATACTCTTATTCTATGGGTGTAAATGGTATCCCAACCATTTATCCCAACGAATCAAAACGAAAAAAGTTTAGTTATAAAACGGTAATGCATATCTCTATATATGCACCTAAAATGAACAATAATTCTTCGTAGAGTGGACAGCTAAACGCAGAGATTATAACATATTGTTTTTGAATAAACGTTTTTATTTTCTATATTTATAAGAACAAACTGTCATTTGAACTAAATAATGTCTTTTTTGTTGTCAGCAATGTTTATATAATAAATACATCTTTTTGACATTAGGCGTTTAAGAAAATAATATAGTTATAATTATAAAACTTAGAGTATATCCAAGCTTAATAGTACCGTTTAATAAACTTATATTAGAAACAATATGAACGACATTTCCTTCTGCTCCTTATACTCGTACACTTCCTAAAACCGTCAAACGTCTGCTTGAAATTAATTAAATTTTCTTCCACAAAATTAAATCTTTTCTTTACTCAGTCAGCAAAAATGTAGAACAAGGAAAAAAATGTCTTACAGCATTATTTATTAACCCAATTTTCTCTTATGTGGAACACTTGAATATAAGTATCTAGACATGTAAGGATATGTGTAATTGTGTACACAAAAAACATACCCAAAAATAATTCAATTCGGTTTTTTTTTTACTTATGCTATATTTTAACCTTTGCACGTAAAATATATTTCAAAAGCAAATTAATAAAGTAATAAGAAAGGAATCAAACAATAATACAGTAGGATATAGTACATTAGAGGAGTAAACAATAGGATTTTAGTACGTGCAACTAATAATCAAGAAAATACCAATCAATGATTTTCCTCTTCTACTACGATAAATAATATATTTTGCAATCATTTCTTGTAATGTAGTATTTCCAATAAATGATTTTCATCCAAAAATAATTTTTCCAATTTGTAACTGCAAAAGGACTTCCGGCATTATTGAGTTAGGTCATATTTCTTTACAGAAATATTTAAATATTTCTCAAAGATTTTACCTCCTGACTTTTAGAGATAATGTAATACGATAAAACGTTCAATTTCACGTTTAGCACATAAATTCTATATACACTAATAGTACCTTATTTTCAGCATTTAAAATCAAAGCCGTCAATCTTACATTTAAAATCAAAACCGTGTAACTTACATATTATGAGTATACTATAACCTAGGAACCACCCATCCATATAATATAAATGTGAACGAAATATAGCAAAGTGCCAAAAGCGCTTTTCTACTTTCGCAAATGGAAAATCTACAAGAATATACAATGTAATATTTTCAATGTCATAAAATTCTGTATAATGGAAACGTGCCAGTTTTGCAATAAAAATGAAATGGCAATAACAAATTGGAAAATCCATATTCATATCCTTAACATATTGGTATTAATTTCTATTCATTGCTCTCCCCTCTTTTAAGACCCAGCTAATAAACCCAAATCTTTATATTATATCTTAGGAATTTTAATTTATTGCTAAACATACTATTCGAATTAGTCATACACATGTTAGAACTACGGTAATTCAAGAATCATATGAAATTGAGAGAATATTACATTAATCTTAACATACGTAATATAAACCAGTAACAGTAGAACTGATGTCTATCATTTCATACATTAATTCGAATAAGCCATTTGAATTTTCAATCATTTAGAATTCAAAGGAAAATAATGTGTAAACCATAGCAGGGTCACTTAACGAAAAGTGACACAAGTTTGCAATGAAAGGTTAATAGGCGACGCGGTTGCTAGGGATTATATACCACCTTAGCGAATATATTATATAAAGATATTCATTGGCTTTCAAAGTTTATGTCACAATAAAAATGCAAATGATAGGCTACCACTAAAACGTACATTATCAGTATATTATGCATACACCACTATAAATCTTATTTGGTATACCGTACTCACCAAGAACAATTCGAAGTGATCAACAGAATTACAGCAAAAACCTGTTATCTTACTAAAAACCTAAGGCTTTCTAAGTGTGCATTTCAAAGAACCTAATATTTCTTTATGCTGGCATTTCAGTCTTTTATCTTTATTATATTACCTATTTTTACGTTTAGGGGCTACATCTAGTTTGTCGGAAAATCGTTGGTCGGAGAATCGATTTTCTTAAATATTCATGCATATCGGAGTACTCATTGTCATTCCATACTTATGACTCTATGCACTCAGAAACTGACATCATAAAGTTTATGTCAAAACTCATATTCTTTATGGAGTTAAAATAACTATGGAGTATAAAAACAACCCTCAGTAAATAACCTGCCAAAAGTGTTCTTAATGTATTTTCAATACGCGTGGATATATTTAATGCACAATCCGGTCAATTTTAATTTAACCCGAAAATTTTTTTTTTAGCAGCATGATACATAGTTAAGACCTCAGTGTGTAAATTCTGAGAAAACAATTCAGTGGCTGTTTGGCAAAAGCAGATAAATGCACTTTTTGGCATATATTTAAATGCACTATTTCACTTTTCACGCTTAAGTTGTAGATATACTTGGTTTCCACCGTTTGCCTAAAGTTTATAAGCCAATTTTATAGGAAATATTTTGTTTTAACGCTTTACAAAACCTGATATGTCCACCAAGCGCTATTATTGCGCTGCCAAAAGCAGATTGTTTTCGCTCTCCTGAAAAATTGAAATAATCGATATATCCGCTTTTGCCAAGCGGCCACTGAATTATAACTATGAAAAAACAAAAAACCTGAAATTTTAAGAGCGATTATATGTGTTTTTTGGAAAGGGTCATTGCGGATACTGCAAAATAATAATACTCCAAAAGTATTAGACTGATTGATTCTCAAACTTTGCATGATTATTTGTTAGATAATAAGCCTGACAAAGGATTTTTAATTTCGATCAAGATTGTTTTTTGTTTTTGAAAATACGCTAAAAACCTGATTTTTTCAGTAAACTTCGAAAAAATTAAAATTTCCCAAAACAGAAAATTAAGGAGCTACTTACTTGCATATTTATTATATTGTACAATTAAATACCATACACCTGTGGATGGACTTACATACTGGACTTACGCTACCGAGGTATACGGATTAGGATAAGGTAAGGATGACGCCTTAGGCAACGTGATTTTGAATGTTTTGTGAAAACTTCATTTCGAAATGATTATTTATTCAATAGAGATCGTACAATAGTTTCGCGATAAATTTACAAAATTAGTAAATAATTACAGCAAGTAAATGTCAAGTTAAAATAGTTTTGAATAAAGGTAGGGAATAGTTAGGCCATACTAGTAATAATCTAGCCAGGAAAGGAAGTAAAGCAAATCGAGAAAATTCGACAAAAGTGGAGAAAATTTGCAAAAAAAGAAGACAATTAGTAACATTTTTATATTTAGTATATCACTACTCTCCTCTGCACCGCCTAAGAATTTTTATTCTTGCTTAGGGAAATAAATGCATTCGCCATTCAAAAACCTTCTCTTTTCATTAACAACAGTTTTTGTGAAAGTTTCAATTTTTGTAGATTCTTGAGAAAGGAATTTTTGTTAGCGAAAACTATTTTCTTCTGTGGAATGAAAATATTCTTCGGCAAATATTTATTGTTTTCCTTCTAATAAATTCTTCTGTCATCTTGAACTGAAGTATAACTACTCAACAAAGAAAGTCAGGTTGAAACTTCATTGTTACACTATAAAAAACTGCACTGGTGGTAAGGCGGGTTCTCGGATCTTAATATTCCTTTCCTTTGACAAATTTTCAAAACGTATCGTAAAACGTGTAGTAAAATCAATAATTTCAATAGGAATCAAAAATAACCATAAACAGTAATTTTGATTGATATTTTATTATTTAAAAAATTATGCTGTTTACATAAGTTATTCTAAATATAAAAAGTTATAAATTATGATAACTGCAATTTGACATTTCATAAAAATTTTGTAACAATCTCTCTATTCAATAATAGTCGCCACTTTTTTCACTTTAAAAGTGGTTGGTAAAAAATGGGATATAAGAGGAGAAAAAATTATTATTATATTTCCTTTTTATCTATAATCAATATGAACTTCAATTATAGGTACAATCAAAGCAAACGATCCGTATTCATCGTTTTTAATAAAAATAACTGCTCTTTAATTTTTCATACCTAATTTTTTCATTGCACAGAGGAAAAATGCATACTGCTTTGCTTACATTTGTAATATACCGAGGTAAAAATTAATTATAATTAATTTTCACCTTAATACATTCTTCTCTGTACAATGAACCTTAAATTTTTAAACTCTATTAAACGAGTTCAACAATTTATATAATGAAATCTTAATGTTGATAACTCGTATCAACAAATATATAATGTTAATGTTGAACAGGACACACTTGGCACATATATAGGAGAGAGGACAGTGACGGGCACAACACACTACACTTATCTATAAGACATTACACTACACGTTATTATACTCCGCTCTATTATAATTTTCTACATTACAGTGTAGTGTGCTGCACGCTGTACTATCCAATAGTACACTAAATACATGGCGGAATTCCAGTATTTATGAATTTTCTTAATTCATATTTAAATTTAAATCATATACCTATATGTATAAAGCAAAATATTCTGTCATTTATAGCATGTATTTATTAATGTTAGTATTATAGAGCAAATTAATGAAATTTATTACATTTATATTACAAGTCTCCAATAAATAACAATTTTTTTTCCAGTGCTGTATAATTACCTCAAGTTCTGAACTAGGACAAACCCGAAAAGTTCTGAGAATCTTTATTTAAAACTACACGATAAACTACTCCGAAAAAGCCAATAGTGAACCATAGTTTAAGTTTAGTTTAATGATCAATAGTTTAAATTGGATGATAGCATTTTATAACTATATTTCCGTGACACCCATTATCTGATAGCGTCCATTACCATAAAACCTGGTGAAACTTTTTATTATATTTATGGTAAAAGTGGACACAAGGACGTATACATATAAAGTAGTGGTGAACGGACGTAATATCTATTGATTGTTTTTACTATACTTTCTGAAGCAGTTTTAATTAAATTCATAAAAACAAGTTGAATTATTATGTACTGTTTGTTTACCAACATTTTAAAACTTTAAATAACATGTCTAAAATTACTACTTTACCTTATTAGGAAAAAATAAATTATTGTAGAAAATATTATTGTAACCCTTGTAATATGACGATAAATGAAAGTTATCAAATATTCCATAATTATCTTCTTTCTAATATAAACTCCATCATTAGAATAAATTAATACCATAATGTTATTAGTCATTTTTATCATCTGAATTATTTATTAAGTTATGTGAAATATTTATACCGAAAATTAATAAACAATTTTCGCTTTTAATATCCTTCTATTTTCAATAAAAAATGTCTTGACTTATGAGCGTGTTGGGTGGGCCACAGCGAAAATTAATTTTGTGTTTTTGATATAGTAATAAAAATTACGATATGTCGTTTTGTGGTTATAACCGTATGCGTTAAATTATAATTTATAACTAATATAGATTTCTTGATTTATACTATGAAAAACTAGAAAATATATTGTCTATTTTATACCATTCATCATCGGATGTGTATATAATAAAACAAATTTTATGTTGGTGTTTACAACACCAATTTATATGGGTTTTCCTTTATTAAAGTGCTTCCATTATACATTTGGAATTAATATAGAGGCTACATGTATTTTTAATTATCATAATTTCTAATTAGAATTACTATGTACATATATACATAGTTGTAAAATAGTTGTATTGTTGTACTAATAGTTTTGATAATACCAATGTTCACTTATCAACTCAAATATTTTATGAAATATTAATAATAAAATGTAGTTAGATGTAGATATAAATATTGTAGATATGTAGATATGTAGATACAGTCGAAACCGGTTATAACGACCTTCAAGGGACCGAATAATTTCGTCGTTATATCCATGAGATATAACCCATATACCCCATATATCCCAGATGGGTCCATTTATTGGAATATTCAAATTGCGTTGCAGTTTAAACCATTTCAGCAAAGCACTTTCCACTTCATCACACTTACTTCCTCTCACTTTCTTGGTTTTTAATTTGGATTGTTCAAATGCGTGCTTTATTTTTAACTTTTCTTTTATTATCGTGATATGGTGGAATGAGAAACAGAAAGTTCCTTAGCTAAAATTGTGTTAGATTCGCCAGAATCCAGCCTTAAAATTATGTTTGCCTTTTCCGACTTAATACCGATTACAAAGTCAACTGACGAATTGCACATAAACATATCGCTCACATATTGCAAAAATGAGATATCATAAAGTTTTATGATTTTGAGATTTTCTTTGAATTAGGTTAATACATAAACTTTATTTCACATTAGGAAAAAAAAATCTATAATTTTAAAAAATGTAAAAATACCCTTGCCAAATACTGCATTTTGTACTGAATTTGAGAAAACACAAAACTTAAAACCTTTCTATCTCAAGATTTACTTTTTTCAAGATATCTCATTTTTGCAATATGTGAGCGATATGTACATTGAAACAAAACATAAAAATATTTTTTTGATTTGTCGCTATAACCGATTTCGACTGTATAAATAAATGTAGGTGAGTTCTTTGAGACAATATTGAGGAATTGAACTGTGCATCAAATAAAAAAAAGGTCAAAATAAAATTTTTTAATCTCTGGAGGCTCATTCAATGCTACCTAACTCGATAACGGAGTGGGGCAACATTGGAATCAAACATTTGATAAAGTATTACATTGAACCAAAATATTAGTGCCAACTTATAGCTTGAAATGTCTTTTTTAATATGCATATTTTATTTATTTTATTTCATGTTATGTAACTTAATTATGTATATTAAATAGTATACATATTTTCTTGTCTCAAGTGGTAACAAAAAGATCTAGAAATTAACATAAGTCTTGATGAACTAAACTTATCGACTTAATATTTTATATTTTCTTAGTTCATATAACCATTGTTAGATAGCGCCAACTCATTGTTTTCGATGATCTATTTAAAGGATCTTATACCTAATTTAAAAGTGTCCCAAGTGGTAACGGTCACAAGTAGTAAAAGCAAAGTAACCATTTATAACACAGCCGTTGTAATTAATTATAACTACTGTTTCAATCATTTAATATTTTTTTGATCATAAATTCGTCTATTTATAATAAGTTGAGAATAATTTAAGGAAAGTTAAGGAGGTAACCGACGAAATATTTTCTTAACAAGCTAAGACATTAAAAAAGGATGAAAAAAACGTCGGAAACAATTATTTTTTTTGTAACGTCCCTCCAAGTATCGCAATATAATTGTTATTTTATAATATTTTTATAATTATCATTGTATAAAATTGTATCAATTAGGTGGAAAGTTTACATTAATTAAGATATTTAAATAAATGTATAATTGCAAATTTTTCTATAAATTAAATTTAAGAAACAAGAAGGTAGGAAAGCCCATCACAATAGCCCATCACTGCTTTTATTAACCGCGCAATATATTTAAATATTGTAAAAATCGGAAATTGACAACTAAATTTAATTTAATTTTAATAAAAATGAACAATTGAATAAATAAAATAATTAAAAGATTTTTGGCGTGATGTATTAGGCGAGGTGGTTCTGAGTATCAAGTACGCCACGGGACGAGAACAAGCGGGAAAAAAATGTATAGGGAGAATTACTTGTAAAATTTTTAAATGGCAATTAAATTTAATTAAATATTATACTAATAATAAAAAGTGTTAGAATAAAGGAAGTAAATAGAAATCACCCGGATGCAGCAGTTTTTGGGAAACCGGCCACACCTTTTCTTGGCCAATCGAGCGGCCAATTATCAACCATAAAACGAAGAAGAGGACGAATTAAAGCAACGAACTTTGGGATATTGTAAGTTAGTGATGGGCTTAGGTGGGAAATTAGTAAGTAAGTTAATTAACTATTATAAAATCAATTAACATAAGTAAATTAAAATTATTAAAAAATTAGTAAAAATCTACTTAGGCTTTATTTTATTCAATACTTAGCTTTGTAATATTATTGGATTGCGTACAAAAAAGAATATTCAAATGGAATAAAATCCTGATTTGATCCAGGATGGTATTACATGTGCAGAAATGAGTCGTAGAATATTAAAATGAAATAAAAATTATTTTTTTTCAACATTTCGTCGCTTACCTCCTTATGTGAACAAAAGGATATTGAGCATACGTGACATTTTTATTTTTCAATCGCTCATGCCAAATAAAATTCTAAGAATTAATAACCTGGCCTATGACATTTAATGGCTGCCTTGTGTCAACGTATTATTAAAAGGCCAATTATGCAGGATCGATTTCATCAATAATGGCAGCAGGATCATCAAGGATATCAGCAGGTCCCGACAGATTTGGCCTACCAAGAATGATTTTGATTGGATTGACTTCAAGTCAATTCTTTGCATCATGAAGTGCCATCCTGAAGTTATATCGTACACAGGGCGTTCAATACAAACATTGCCAGCTGAAGAGTACAATCGATATAAGTGACCTTTACATTGATATCTAGGCTCTTACTGTCTTGTATATATTTAAAAATCACATATCTTTTGTCACAAGTGGTGACGTCGCAAGTGGTAAGGTGTTTTCCTTTCTTTAAATGGCTATTACGAATTATTAACAGTATTATATCTTGTGAGAATACTTAATAATTACTTAATTGTGTTTAAATAATAGAACAAAATATTCCATGGTATTATAACTTGTTAGAATTTGCTAATAAACCGTTTAAAAAAAACACATGTTTTATATGAGCTCCTTCCTCGTCCCAAGTTCTAACGCTCTGTCAACATACTTTTGGGCTATTATCTCTCAATTAAATGTGATGGAAAGTAACGATTATTAACTTAGAACATCTATCTCTAACATATAAAAAAATTAAGATTCTAGATCAATTAGTTAACAAGTTGCGAGCATTAATGTTGAAATTGCTTGCAAATTGTCACAAGTGGTAACATGGACAGACCCATATGCGGAAGTTAAAATTACAATACATAATTAAAACAATTACAATTACAATACATTATAAAAAAAATTAAGTTCCTCTTGTAGAATAGCAGCTTTCCAGGACCACCTTTCAGTTTTTTTATTATAGCAATGATCGATAGATCAATTAGTTATCAACGATAGATGATCGTTAGATTAATTTTATTTGCAGATCTTTGAAATCTACACAAAAAATTATATAAGGAATGGTGACGTGCGTTTCTTAACTCGTTTGTCATATGTCAGGAAAATATTGTAAAAATTGCCAAACTTTAAACCTCGATATCTCAAAACTTGGAATTTTCATACTTACAATTACAAAATGCAACAACTAAGCCAATTTTTGGAATTTTCTGGTGATTGAGGTGTCCTTTTATTGAGAATAATGTGTAATTTTAGGAAATGCAAAAACCCGAATTTTGGTTCTGGGAATATAAGGTCCCTTTTCCTATGGAACATCACCTATAATGCAAGTAATAAAACATATACCTTACCTTTCCCTAGGCTTACATGCCTAATATAGTTCGCACACAAATATTTGTACTTTAATTTTATTTCAGCTACAGTCTATTCTATATGGTATGATATAAGCTAACTCTGGATGGGTGTAACCATACAGCTCGCACCCTGTCCACTCGTGCTGGTATATAGGATATAACAACTTGTTGGTGGAAATTACCTTACATACTTTTAATAGTATCATCATATAAAATGGAATTATTTATCCCATCTATACTAACTGTAGGAAGAATGTATTTGATTCTTACATAAGTATGAAAATAATAATTTATGTTTCCTTTATTAATGGTTTATGAACAAAGGTAATTTTGTTCTGGTTATACTTGTATAAATAACAATCGCAAAATAAAATGTAATAGGGTGCGGAATCAATGATTGGCCACTAGAATAAGT
>JANTOP010006696.1:0-16545 GCA_027564815.1 Symmerus nobilis
CAAATATAAAAACTATCAATAAAAATGATATGGAAAAGAACTTCTCAATAGGTCTCACTGTTTCAGCACGAATAATTTATGAAAACTCATAGAAAAATTACAAGAAAAAATGTACCTCTTAAGTGAAGACATCGAAATATCTCGAAAAATAAGAGTCGTACTAAAAAATGTCCCAGATGAATAGTTAATACTTTTGTGGGGGCTATTCACATCGACTGTATTCCTTTTAAGAATGTATGTTGAAAAATAAAACCGAATTTGGTTGGCCAAACAAAATTTTTCTTGTGTCACTGTGTCCTGTCTATTCTTTCTTGAATATTCCATACTTTTTGATCCACCTAGTATATGATATCATAGTTGTACGTTGTACAATAATTTTATGTACGTTGTTAAATTGGATTCACTTTCACTCACAACGTAATTATTCACAACTAATAGGAATTCGTGTAAATAATTTCCTAATTTTTTTTTTTAAATTTTTATTCAAAGTTATTTAAAATTTTATTGTTTACAATTTATACATGATTTCAGCTTTCCTTGAAATACTTGATACTCTTAAAAATTGTGTCAATGTTTATCTCTGCAATAAATTTTATGCTTTTGAAAAGTTTTTTTTTTTAATTTGGTTTTTAGCCAAATCCAATTTTCCTCTATATTCTAAAATAACATTGAATTAGGTTGTTTACCTTATTCGATGTATTATGATGATATTCTTGTTCCGGATTCAATTCATCTTTTATATATAAATTTTTTCTATTTATAGTGCGTGGCGCCAGACCTGGAAAGCATGTCCAACTTTTGGAATATGAAATCCGCAGTCTTTGTTTGAAATCACGAGAAATCTTTCTGTCGCAACCAATTTTACTGGAGCTTGAAGCTCCATTGAAAATCTGTGGTAAGTGTCTCGGATCTGCGTGTTCGAATTCCAACATTATTAAATGGTTTTGCTAATCATCCATTGGTTTTTCAGGTGACATTCATGGACAATATTATGATTTGTTGCGTCTCTTTGAATATGGATATTTCCCGCCAGACTCAAATTACTTATTTTTGGGCGATTATGTTGATCGCGGTAAACAATCATTGGAAACCATATGCTTGTTACTTGCGTACAAAATAAAATATCCTGAGAATTTTTTCCTGCTTCGCGGAAATCATGAATGCGCTAGCATTAATAGAATTTATGGGTGAGCTGATCGTTTTTTATTTTTCATGAATCTGGCAACTTTTTGAACTACTGATCTTATAATTATCAATTCTTTGCTACGACTTTTTTTGTTTTGGTTTCTTTTTTTTATTTCTTGTTGTTTGCATAATTATTTTGTACAAAAATGAATTTTGTGAACAGTTGGTTTTCTCCTTGTTGCTAATTTTAACTTACTCCCTGATTGCGTTGGTTAATGATATGTGGACAACCAGGCAACCAAGTTCATTAATTGTTTATTTGCCTTCAATTATTTTTAGATTTTACGATGAATGCAAACGGCGTTACACCATTAAATTATGGAAAACGTTCACAGATTGTTTTAATTGTTTACCGGTTGCTGCAATCGGTAATGTTTAACATTCAGAAAATTTTACACATGAGTTATACATTTTCTTTCAAACTTTTGTAGTTGATGAGAAAATATTTTGTTGTCACGGCGGTCTCAGTCCTGATCTAACATCAATGGAACAAATTCGGCGTGTAATGAGACCAACTGATGTTCCCGATCAGGGATTGTTATGCGATTTGTTGTGGTCGGATCCAGATAAGGATACAATGGGTTGGGGTGAAAATGATCGTGGTGTTAGCTTTACATTTGGTATAGAGGTAGGGATATTCAATGAAAATTCTGATATATCGTATATTAATTTATTACTTTGGCGAATTATATTTTAGGTTGTTGCGAAATTTTTACAAAAACACGATTTTGATTTGATATGCAGAGCTCATCAGGTGGTGGAGGATGGTTATGAATTTTTTGCCAAGCGACAATTAGTTACGTTATTTTCGGCACCAAACTACTGCGGAGAATTTGACAATGCAGGTAATTTTTTGCTTGTTTTATATTTTAAATACTTAATATTTAAGCAGCAAAGCGTATTTAAATGTTGAATATAAGATATTGGGATGTAGTATTAAGTAGGTTCCTACATGTTCTGATAAATACGCCGTTACCTGTTTTAGTTCATATTATAACAGAAATATAATATAAACGGAATCAATACGATGAATCAAGTAGGTCGAAATTAATTAAAATAGAGCTACAATTGCAACTGACGAACAAGTAGCTGTTATTTACACCGTGAGCTTGCAAATGTTCCGATGAAATGAAGCTCTAATCTGAACAACGTTAAAGACCCCTTTTAAGCAATAAACGATATATTTATTGCGTTTACATGCATGCCTAGATTGTTATCGCTGAATTCAATGTTCATTTTCGTTCAATACTGACGTGGTAAATATTCTAGAGCTATGTCATCCCTTTACTGGTCAACAAATGTGTAATTCCACATCTTTCGTCATAAATTCATCAGAAATTCCAAATACTGTGAAGTACTTTGAGCAAGAAAGTCGAGCAAACGAACTATTGAGCAAAACAATTAGCATTAGTAATTGAATTAATCGTTTTTCTATTTTGGTAGAATTATGTGTTTTTTTGTATATATATTGGTACGTGCGTTTATGTTCTAATCGATATAATTAATTCCATGTTGACCAAATTAATCGGTATTATCGGTAACGTATTGAAATAGGCACGTTAAATAACTAAGCAATTCAGAATGAAATTAATTCACGTTTTCGAAACATTCCGCTGTATGTTTTACTTGTTTTAAATAATAAATAATAAATTTATTGAATTTTTTCAAGTAAAATTTATAAAGAAATGCTTTTTTCTGAAAACTCTTTCTAAAAAGAAGATAATTTCGCAATTTCTGATAATTTTATAAAATGTGAACTTTTCAAAATTTCTTGAAATTGGGCAAACATTTTATAATTTTCATAATTTTGAATCATAATATATAATTCTTGATCGGAAAATTGAAGTTCTTCTGTAACGTTGTACTGGGGATAAGACGTATATCTCCGAAACAGCAACAGCTTGCATATGTTTCAAAAAACCCCAAGGTATTGGATTCGATATACGGGACTAGGAGCCTAATACTTCTGGGCTCGGCAGACGATATAACGTCTCATAAATGGATTGGCCGTAATATTTTGATACGATCTATTCAGCTGCTACTAGGTAGAATTGTTTTAAAATGATTTAGTGCTCAAAGCATGACGGAACCTGTTACTTAAAACGAAACTATTTGACGTTACATCTATTGAAATTTAATCATGATGGATATCTATGCTTCGACTAAACTTTGGTATCCAGCTTGGCCAAGGATCAAGGCCTCTTGACCTCTTGTTTAATTCGGAAATATGTTTGAAAGTAATAATATCTTTTGAGTCTTATCAGGAAATATTTTATTTAATCGAATTAAGTAACTAAGAAAGAAAAATAAAATACGTCTGTTTCTGCAATATACCTTGCAAACTGATATGATACATTTATTTATATAAACTGCAATAGTGAAAAATTATTAAATATGATATTTTCGTTATAATTTAAGGTGCAATGATGTCCGTTGATGATTCACTGATGTGCTCGTTTCAAATATTGAAACCCGCTGATAAGCGTAGGTTGATTGATCCAAATCAACGGTTTCCGTCTGCTCCGGTAACGCCACCACGTGGCGCTAACAAAAACAAAAAGAAATAAATATACAGACCATACATAACATTCATATGGAACATACATATATAAATATTTACATAAAATGAATCATTTTTTTTCTCCTTCGATCTATTTAGACAACACACAGAAAACAATAGACAACATAATTTAGGATCTATAATATTTTAATTGTTGTGTGCGAGCATACATTTTATAATATTTTCCCCCTTCAGATTGTATGCACAATTATTTAAAGTTATTAATCAGTAATTAAATACGATTAATTAAGCTCAGCACACAAGTTATAAGAAAATATATAAAAAAGTAAAAATAATGTCCATCCGAGCAATATACATTTAATATTGCCAGAGCTCTAAATATTGCATTATTTTCTTTTAAGTAAGATTAAATTATTTTGATAAGTATACAGAAAATAGAAAGAATGGAAGTTATCGTCAAAATAACAAAAATAATACTTATATAAATATTATTTTACTTGAGAATGTTTACGAGAAAAATTTAATTTTCTAACGAGACGATAAAATATTTGCCTATTTTTATTTTTTCTATTCAATTTTTCCCTTTCATTTTTGATTATAATTATTTTGTTTGTTTTATATATAGAATTAATTAATTTGATGAATGTATCTACTGTTGTTAAATAGAAAAAGTAAAAAAAATAATTTTCTCTTTAATATTATTATTTATTATTTTTAATTTTTTTTTTATTTTGTATTTGACATCAGTTAAAAAGCTTAGTAATTTTCGTTTGTTTAGCCTCATTAGACTTTTTTTTGCTACTAGACTAGCATTTATTTTAGTTCACACACTTTATAAACATTTTTGATCAAGGCAAATAAATAATATATATAAATTATATTTTTACTTAAATGTTTTAATTGATCGAATTCTTTCGTGATGATTGGAATTGCCCTTTATTATTTTGATTATAATTATTAATTTCTTTTTTATATGTTTTGGTAAATCAATTTAATTATTTTGATTGGTTGGCGACGTTTATTCCATTTGAACACTTAATAAAAATTATTGAACTTCTTAAAAAGTACAAATGGGTCTTGGTTTGTTTTCGTAATTGAAACATCAACAATGCGATAGTTTCTTTATATATAAAGAGTAGCTTTAGTTACAACGTATCTTATATATAACATTTTGAAATATAATGGAGTAGTTATTTCAGTGGGGTAAAATGTAGTAACTGCATTCGATACAGTCCGTATATCATATAGAATGGGTGTCATCTGTTATCTTTATTTTATACAAGTACGGCCTATTGGCGCAAAGTCATCACAGGAGAAATTGACATGTTATTGATATACTCTCGTGGGTAAAATAATTAATGCACAGTGCACGGTATAGCTATGTATACATTAAGACAAAAATGATTATTTGTGTTTTATACGAGTATTTTATACAAATGTGAAGATTTTATTTGGAAACTATTACCCGAATTTTGAGGTTACAAGTATTTTATAATTTACTTAGTGCACTGCACATAAAATGTCTAATAGTTCGGTATTATAGTTTCCGCTTGTTGAAATATTGGAGGATTATCTACCGGATTATTTCTTCCTATCATCTCTTGTCTATTAAATAGTCAATAAATAACAATTTTTTAATATTGCTGTACTAATTTCGATAAATTTTCATGTTAATTGATAATTTTGATAAGAATTGGAAAACACATTTCGTGGAAATTGAAAATTTTACGTACATCGAAATATTCCACAAATTTAATTAAAGTTTCGCAAAATTTAAAAAAAATAGTGGAATTCTTATGCAAGACTAATGGATTGGTATGAAACTGATACAAAATTCATGAATTGGTGCGCGAATAATCATTAGAGAAACGGAACATAGTAGGTTCGTTAATTCAATATCGTCAATTCGGTAAGCACATAATAGCTAAACTTAACATATAATATTCTATTAAGTATTTTTTTTATTAATTAGTCAGAAATTATGCCGTACGGCCACAATATATTTATTTCTAGGATACTCGTAATTATAAAATACAAATATATCGATTTTCGTCTATATGTATTTGGTTTAGGGTGACCAACTATTAAAACAGCCTATCGTTTTCGCGATTTATTTGTGAAGATAATTCTGGCGTTTGGATAGAATTTATAGAATATTGGGGGTTTCATATAGAATTTAATTACAAAAATATAAGGATATCATCTACTATGGTCCTACATTTTCTCGTTCGGTTATAGCAATAACATGGTAATTTACTAAGATTCTTTTTTATAAATTGACACATTTTGATTCTGTACAAACTACAGTTGCCCTTCGACAATAACAATTATGCCATTAGGGGCTGGATAAAAATTCAGATAATTTCATCTTTCTTACACTTGTTTTCACATTTCCATTACTTTATCAAGTTGTGTACTACGACTTTTGGCAGCGTGTTGTGAATTAAATTGACAGGTAATAAACGAGTAGATTTAAATTTAAATATTACGTAAGTCTTAAACCTTAAGTGAAATAACACAAATGAAAGTTAAGTTGAAAATCCGCCAATAGAATTATAGGCCAAATCATGTTCGTTTTTCTATAAAGTGTGTAGTTTTTCGCCGTTCACAATACTAACATTTTCGTAGGGCGGGTAATCTAATCTACTTCCTATTGTAACAACAGGCCCTTTTTCTACTGCTCTACTAGGGGAATAATTTAACATTTAACTTAATCGGGTTTGCATATACCACGCCAACCCAATACAAAAGATTTAAGGAATAGTATTCTATTTTCATACCTTACCATTTCGGATATTACCATTTCAAATCGATTTGGGAACCATTAATGCCAAATTTCTTACGATATATATTTTAAGGATTATAAGTTCACAATACAATCTAATTCAATATGAGGCATAGTAGACCAATGTGGGAAAAACTGTCGAAATGGGTTTATTAATTTCTATTCAAAGTTTTCTAAATGTCAAAGGAGAGTAATTTAGAATGTGTTAGAATAGTGTGAAAAGTGTTGAATTATTTGTTGAAGAGAAATTTTCGTCCAATAGAAATTAATAATATTAAATTATTGTATTGCATTATGTGCTAATTAATGTTGAATAATTTAAAATTGAATTTATCCTCCTCGAAATTTTATGTGCCGTGAGGTATGTTACTTTGAAAACTACTATTTATAAATTGATTAATGTTTAAGTTTAGGGTTCGTAATTTGAATGAGGCCTTTCAATTAATTTCTGGTTAAATGTTTCATTGTTAAGATAGAGGTCCGAAGATCACTTTGAGTTAGTATTGTCCCATTCGTGTGTAGTGTCGTAAGAATTCGAGCACACTTCTGTACGTTTTGAAAAACCTAGTTGGTTATTCAAATTCTACTGTATGTGGACAATTTTCCGAACACTTATCGTACAGAAAGAAGTAGTTCACATATAAATTAGGTAATTCCTATATTTTATTTTTACTCCTTGACAGGTAGGCAAAGATTAAAGATTGTTGCTAATTTCATACATTGAATGTTTCATCTCGAGGATTCAGTTAATTCAGATTAGATATTGTTTGGTAAATAAAATATGAACACCTTTGAAAAAAAAATAATTATAATAGATATTGATTTGAACTATCAGATTAAAGGAAATATATTTAAAATTGTATCGGTTATTTGGCTATTATATTAAACATGCAACAGTTTGTTTGTTAAGAAAGAAAATATATTGAATAAAATCGTAAAAAATCATAAAATTACAACGATTAATGCAAATTATAAATATTATAAACAATATAATTAATTTATTGGATCAAAAAACTGTCGTTTCAAATGTAATGATAACTTACCAACCCAATTACCAATGATTTTTGATGATTTTATTTACTACTTCTCTCAATTAAATAAATCCATAAAATAATGTATTTTTATATAATTAAATGATAGATTTCAAATATTTTTATTTTGTTGTTTACCGTAAAATTATGATTGAGTTATCGTTAGTTTCATTTCCTTATAAAATGTAATTTCTATTATATTTTCTTAGCAATTTTGAGAAGTTTTAATCATGTAAAATTTGTGCTATTCTTAAAGGAAATTACCTAACAAATTACTAACAAATTAGTAGAAAAGTTATATAATCATATTTTTTTATAATTTAATTTTTTTAGATACTTTAATAAATAAAATAAGAATAAGCAAAATGAAAAAAAAATTAATTAAATGAAAAATTGATGAGTTAAAAATCATTACATATAATAAATAAAAGATACATAAAAATTAATAATATTTAAAGAAATAAAGTGAAAAAATTACGTACAAAAAGTTCATTTCGTTAACAAATAATTAAATTTATCTGCTCTTCTGGAACATTAATAAGTAATAAATAATAAATAATAAATTTAAAAATTAAACGATTATTCCTTTCAAACTACTTTGCATTAGTTTAATTTAGTTGTAATTATTTATTACTTATTAAACACAATCTGAGACATTCACCTGAAAAACATTGAGGACACATTCGCATCGCACGCATAGCCCATAATGCTTGGTCGCTTATGCTTGGACTTGGGCTTGAGCCCACTCTTGGGTTTAGTATGCGCTACTCTGTCTATATATGTGTTCTGCAGAATCCCCACGCGTGGGCTGTACGTGCGATGCACATGGGTTTGTTCAATTTGCGTAATTAAATCGGAACAACGGAAACTAATTATTTGTTTTTTAAAATTTCAACACGTTTAATTTTTCGTTTTATTTTTAGAGGCCTAAAAGAATTAAGCAAATTAATACCTGTGGGCGCAAGTTCAAAATTCAAAATTTTCCTGTTAAGAATAAAATTTACTGGAAGTCTTATTTCATTATATTTTCAATTTACATAATTTATGCTATTTTTGTGGTTTTATATTAAATGAACTAAATTTTGTTCAAAAATTCATTAATTCGTGTTTAAATTTTGAACGTAAATATTTTTGTGAATAATTTTAAAAATGATAAAGAGCTTGCTTGCATTGAAAAGGGTGAAAAAATGAGTTTTAACGTTTAACCTTAAATTGGTGAACCAAGTTCGCCGTGTAGATGGCGTGCTCCCAAGGTATGATTAGTTCCTTTCTAATAATCTATTTATTATGAAATTAAAAATATTATGCAAGTTTTATTTATATTAGGGGGTTGCATTGAAAATTAGTCACTTTTATCGATTTTTAAGCATTTATTTTCAATAACAAAAAGTGTAAGCACATCAATCAAAGTATTTGATAGAACGTGACGGTATAAACCCCTGCCCTTTATAGCAATCCATTCAGAAACCCATTTTCGACTTCCCGTAATTAGCAAAGTATCTTCAAGGTAGATCCACTTTTCATCTCCGGTCACAATTTGCTCCAGAAAGCTCTTCCTTCTTTGTCTTGAAAGCAAAGAAACGATTAGTCATGGCATTTTCGGTCAATTCGTCTGGTAACCGTTTGCCTTCTTTCTGAATTTTTCAACATCGAGACGCTGTTGATTTATCGACTCCCTGATTGATCTGCAAGTGATTTCAAGCTGTATTTTCAACCAATAAAGCTTACAACTGCTGATCATCCAATATAGTAAATTTACATGTTTCAAGCGATGGAGCTGAGTTATAAGTTTTCCTAAGTATCTAACTTTGCTAGAAAAATTAGAAATGTTTTCAGTTTAAATGTTACTAGAAGTTCTGTTAATTCTAGCCTTATAAACACTGAAATACATTTTCTTTGACAAAATACTTTCATTGTTATCAAAATTCCTGAAAAGTACTATATGTGCTTTAGAACGTTTTTAAGGGGATTACTGCAAACTATATTAGTTTCGTGTTATATATGATTAAGTAGTATATTATATAGCTTCATTAATTAGTTCGTGAACATTCTACAACAATCAATATTTTAATTACCATTTTTCATTGTCAACTGATATCAATTTTAGGTAAGCATTTCTCTCAAATTGTAGGTGAACATTTCTTTTACATTATACTTGATGTAAATACTTATTAAAATGAGTAGTAGTGCTTTACTTTTTTTATGCCTAATAATTGAACTTTTAGTGATTGTATCTAATTGTGACGAATGTATGAAATAATTAATAATATGATTGTCAATTTAAAATTAACATTTATAGTATTAAAATTCAAGATTACCCGGTGATAATATCGAAGAATCAGTGGAACGCTGTACAACCGAAATGTATTTATTATCAAATAATTCCAATCGAAAATGTTGTAATACTGTCTACTGAAACAAGTGGTTGTTCCAATTTTAAGGAATGCCAAGAATTATTGCAATCAATTCAATCAAATCATATGAACGATTATGGATTATGTGATATAGCTTATTCGTAAGACTATACTTAATCCCATAACCGAAAGAAAATGAAGACTTTCTACATACAATAGATTTCTAATATCAGAGGATGGACTTATTTATGAAGGTGTTGGATGGCACAAGATGGGATCTCATACTTACGGTTATAATTCAAAGGCAATGGGTATCGCTTTCATTGGATCGCACGATAGTGAAAATATATAAATTCGATATATTTTGTGTGGTTATTATAACTTATATTTTTCAGATGAACCACCATCTTCTATAGCTCTACTTGCCCTAGAACAACTTTTAGGGTATGGGGATGATGTTGGAAAATTATCTCCGAACTATAAGATATTTGGCCAACGCCAATTAGTACCAGATAGTCGAAATCCGGGTACAGAATTATATAATCATATCAAGGAAATGGAGCGATGGTCACCAAAAAAATTGATGAAAACTTGATAAACAGATAAACTATATTATGTATTTGATACGAAAATACAGATTTAAACTATAAACAAAACCATAGCGAATCATACATATAGACCTTGTTTAGTTCTTGCACCAACTTTTTTTTTACACGAATTTGACTTAACACGAATTCAAAATAAATGTTTCATTCCCATACCAACATTTTAAAATTTCAAAAAAGAAAAAATATTGTCAATAAATTACATGAACCCCATCTATGTGTAAAACCGATTTTTCTCTGTTCATACGATTTTTGTCATTTCAAATGCAAGATGCATTTAATTATCATTACATATTATTAAATATGCATCCACTTATATTTGCTTTTAATGATTCGTTTTAAAAAAATATAAAACGCGAAAAATGGTTAATTGAGTAGCTGCTTTAGTATCATAAATCATTATTAACGCTTTTTTAGATCAACGGTGAAAATTTCGCTTGAACTTGAATCCATATTTATAGTTAGAATAGATTTAACTTACCAATTCTAGCTATTATTTCGCAGCATTAATAATGAGAATCTAAAGAAAAAAACCCTCGCCTTCGATAAATATCTTAGCCAGCGTTCACAAATACAGTTCATAGTGTAATTGTGAATGTGCCAGCTATACTACCGTCCTTAGCATACTTACCGTATACGCATTTTGCAGATATGACAAAACCCCTAAAAATGTCAGTCAAAAATGCACATACGGTAGAATTTTTAATTTTTAAATTACTTTTTAATAATTAATTAATTTTTTTATGGCATAATTTAGGTATTATTTTAACCCTGAGATCATAAAAATTCATAAAAAAGCAAAAACTCAAAATGTCGGATACGGTAAGTATGCTAAGGACGGCAGTATATGATTTAAATGATTTGACTGTTTAGAAAGTTGAAATTGGGTTGTTCATTCCAAGTTGAATTTGAAAGTCCATCCATCCTAGACTAAGAGACGACTGACTATAAACTTTGGAAAACTTATTTGCCAGTCTTATGTGCGTAAAAATTGAGAATCTAATTAAGAATGTTTCCGGTAAATTTGATTAAGTTCTAAGTTGCTACTCGATTTAATACACTAAAACTAAAAAGGATAGCGAAATTTTATAAGGCTACTAAGGATATTTGATTGAAGCACTGGAAGAGAAAAGTACTGTATGAGTTACGTATTTTTCTGTACATCTCATGAAAATGTTAGCCGCACGCCACTGGCGTGTGCTGAATAAATCAAAATTGTGATACGTTCTTGCCATACCGAAGCGAAATCCGAGGTCAATATAATTATTATAGTCTTGGATTTCTATATCGAAAGATTGACGTAGAAATTAAAGAAATGTGTTCGAGAAATAAATCAAATCCACTCCATAATTAATTCATAAATCTGTGCTGTTTGGGTAAAGGGGTATATGTCAATTTTTTGTGAAAATGGGTATAAGTCATAACTGGCTTTAGATAGGTGATCTCTATGTTGGGGTAAAGAGAAATAAGTCAGAATCTTATGACGTCATTGAACGATGTGAAAAGGGGGACAACTGAGATACATGGATTGGACATGGAAAATTGCAAATTTGCCAAAATTGACATATACCCCTTTACCCAAACAGCACAGAAATAATTCAATCCACTGAATAAGACACATTTCTATAGCAATATGGAAATTTATTTCTGGTACTAGTTTAATATTGGTCTATCGATCGATCTATGGGAAAAATTTTAATATGAACGGATTTGTATTTTGATTTATATCGATTTTCTTATTACAGTAGCTGAACCCCCGATTTATGTTAGTTATTGGACAATAGCCGAATTTAATCAACAATAAAATCATATTAATTTTCAAATAAATATTTTGATACTTTATTTTTAATTGTTTGTCTACGACTTTTATTTATATAAAAAGCGAATAAATATTATAATTATTAATTATGATTATTTAATAATAATATTTTATTTATCAAATTAACGAATAGATAGGGAGGGTATTATATTTCCTATATAGTAAATTATGAATTTCACATTTTTCATCTATAAATTAATAACAATAAACAAGAAAACCTCAATTATATTTAATAAATTAATTTAAAAAAAAAAAGAAAATACAACTACAAATATTTACAAAATATTATTTATAATTTGATCTAATTATTGCAAGAAAGTAAAATATTTATTTTATATGGCTGGTTTCCGGTAAAAAATATATATTTTTTTAATTGCAATCATAGGTAAAAAGTAAAAATAATAATTAATTGTAAATGGGTATTTAATTTCCATTTTTTAGCATAAAGTTGTTTGGTATGCGAATTCCTACATTTTCCATTGATGGTGATACAAGATTATTATTTTTAGATACAAAAAAAAAAATCAACTATCAATAGATTAGATATTATCATTCTTATTTTCAATTAAATTATTAAAATAAAAAAAAACAATATATTCGCCATAAATATTGATTGTTATGATTGCTTTTCAATTACTTTCACTTAGCTTATTATGTACATAAAAATTATGAAAAAAAGAAACTAATTAAAAAGATTGTTCAAGTGAAAGTTTAGAGATGAAATTATTTATTGCCATTTTACTTATTAGGATCAATTTGATAATTTTTTTGTTCAATAGTTTTAAAAAGCTTAGTATTTTAGTAACAAAACGATAAATTTATACATCAATTCAAATTGTCTTTGTTGTCTCCTGAACTTGTCACATATTTTATCTATCTACGCATAGGAATCTCCATTTCTTATATTACTCCCTGCTAAAGATGTACCTGATGCAGAAGATACAGTTATTCTATTCGAAAGGAAAATAGAAATAATTCATAGTGTAGGAAATAATTTGGTGTGCGATTAAAAAAATAAATCACCTTGGGCTTGGAGGATCTCTATGTTCAAGTTTTGAATCAGACGAAATACCGTTTGTAGATGCGCCCAATAGTTCATTTTGCGTTCGTATACTTGATATATTTATTCTCTGTCGATCCAGATCGCTTAATGACTCATCCGTGCTATAACTTTCATCACTAAAATTATAATTGATTAATATTATGATGTGAAATCATAATTCTCGATTTTATTTACCTATCTGATGAAGCTTCATCACCAAATGCATATTGTAAATCAGCAATACGTTCCAATGCCAATCTCAAATCATTTTTAACCGATACTGATTCGGCTTCAGTAGTTTCCAGTCTTTTTTCAATCTCTTTCCTTTTAGCCATTGATTCCTGTTCCCGATTTGATATGGTATGGAACTCTTCTCTTAAGTCTCTTAAGCTTTTCTGGGCCTTTTTCAAATTATCTTGGGCCAGTTGTTCTTTTGCACGACATAGGGCGATCTCTTGTTGCGCCTTATCAACAGCATCCTTATGTCGATTCGATTGTAATTCGATACGATTTCGAGTTGCCTGCTCCAATTCTAAACGGGATTCCAATTCTTTGGTACGCATTTCTAAACGTTTTGTTAAGATGGTTGTTGACGGATCACTTATACTCTCGACGTTTTCTAGCCGAGAATGTAGATCATCTATTTGATCTTTTAGTGACTTCTTCTCCGATTCTAATTCCGAAATTTTAATTTCAAACTCGGATTTAGCTAACAATTCAGCGTTTAATTGCTTAACTGTGGTAGTGTATTTCTTCATAAGTTCTGCCCCTTCCTCTTCGTTCTCTTCGATTTGACTCATTAGTTCAGTACGTTCACGTTGCGATTGTAATACTTTTTCTTCAGCTTCGCTACGAGCTCGTGATGCCTCCTCGAGGGTTACCTGTATTTCGGCTAATTCAGTTTCGGCAGCTTGTCGACTTTTCATTGCAATAGTTCGAGCCGCTTCAGCATCCTCAATTTGATTTCGCAGTTGTCGAATTAAAGCCTTACCGGGCGAATCAGCCTTTGCTCGTTCCAATTGAGCTTGGGCATCTTTCAGCAACGCTTTGTAACGTCGAAGATCTCGTTTAAGCTTTTGTATTAATGACTCCTCTGACGCTCGATCGGATCGATCTTGTTCTTCCATCGATTTCAGTCGTCGTTCCAATTCATGTTTCTCGCGTAACAATAATGTTCGCTCTTCATGTTCGGCTTCCAATTGACATTCAAGCGCTTTCAGTTTTTTAAACGAACTTCCACGTGTCTCTTCCAATTCTTCATCTCGTTGTTGTGCTTCGCGTCTCGCCTCTTTTCTCATCGTTTCCATGGTCATTTCTAAACGTAATTTTGCCTGCTCCAGTAACTATAAAGTTACGTAAAAAAATAAAGAGAACTTTTGATTCGAGATTTCATTAATGAAAAAGGAAATTAAAGATTTGAACCTGCACTTGTCCTGCCATTTCGTCTAATTCCTCTTCTTGTTCCTTACACCGTCGGTCCAAATCCATTTTCGAACGCTTTAATTGTGCCATTTCTTCTTCAGTACCACCACCAAATGAGATATCTTCCATTTCTCGTTGCAATGCGGTAAACTTCTCTTCCTTAAGTTCAAGCTCAAGACGAGTGTCCTAATATTGTCGGATTGAATGCCGAACAATATTTGAATTGAAGAAAATAAATAAAAATTAAATAAATGATTGATAACGCTTATCTAGGTAGGTCTACAACAACTGTATGTTATGAGGATTGTGACGTAATTTCTACATGATTTAATTTTTAAATGAATATGTAAAGACAGCGGGGCTTTGTTAGTTAAATTTAGAGATAAGATGCTAAAAGGTGTGTCATCTGATATGAAACTCATTTAAAAAAAAAACAACAAATAATTATCGTTTCAGCTCATACATACCGCCAAATTTTGCTCTAGTGTGAATTTCTCGGCTATCAATACATCTTTATCCCTACATAGTCGATCTTTAGCTTGTCGTTCTTGACGAGCCGCATCCTATTTGAAAATAAAAATTATTTGTTCATCATCGTTACATCGAGTTTATAAATAATTCTTACCTGCAGAGACTGGCATTCAATATCAAACTTCCTTTGGCGTTTTTCTAACAAATTATTCCGTCCGTTTTGCTCCTCCAACAACATCCGTAAATCGTTCATTTCATTGGACATTTTTTGAGTTTTGCGTTTCCATTGACCGACAACTTGCCGTTGCTCTTCCACCTCCTCATAGGCGTCCGATAATTTTTTCTCTAATTGTTTCTTTAACCCAATCAACTGTTCAAGGTCGTGTTCATGTTGTGTCTGTAAGCGTCTTTTGGTAAATTCTAATTCCTTGGCAGCTCGTTCATATTTCAATTTGTATAATCCACCATTATTTATACTGTCCTCATTATCGGCATCTTCATCATCCGAAATTCTGAAATAATTTACCAGAAATATTTATGCTTTCCCATTCAAGGATGTCATTTTTATTTTTTTTATATCTACCCATTAATATCTGATTTTGCGCAAATTAATTCAATTTCTAATTTTTCTGTTGTGTCCTGGAGATCACGAACTTTTTCCTGTTGCCCCTGCAAATCTTTTTCCAATTTTAATCGTTCCGCTGTTTCCGATTCTAACCTTTCGGTGGCCATATTTGCTGTGGATCGTTCTTCAGCAAGGTCAACAGTCATTTCGGAAAGCTATTGAATTAGAAATGGCATTTATGAGATTTTATCATAAGGCAGATGATACGATTTGATTATCTAACTGATAAGCTCTCTTCTGCTAAATATCTGTGGCTCCAAGCATTAACCGCTTAAGTGGACTAAGATGAAATTGAGTTATGAACACCATGGTATTCTCCATGTACGATTGCGTATACCCACAAAAAATCTCATCCGAATTCTCTAATTTGGCCAAAATATAGCTATTTGAAGAAATGCATAACCGCGTAAGTTCATGTATCAGACTAAATTTATAAAACTTTAAAAACGCTGTCCTGAAAAATTGCAAAAAACGACTTAAGCGGTTAATGCTTGGAGCCACAGATATATTGTAGTATGTTACTCGTATAATAGACATAAGATATTTTGGAAATTTTGTTTATTGATGCAACAATTACCAGTAAAGCTACGATTACATTATATAGAATTACACAGATTATCTGTACAATTTGAAACAGATTATCTGTACTTAGTGTAATCGGTGCACATACATGAAGAGCCAGACA